>JAKCPI010000420.1:0-169318 GCA_023213315.1 Euborellia annulipes | reverse complement strand
AGCTAGAAGTTGAAATTTTATATTTAAGTTAAACACCGGAAGGACCGTAAAAATAAGCTTTTAAACAAAATCGGCCAGAGAGTACTAATACTTTACTGATGCACTTTTTTTCAGTTTTTTTCGATTTTCTCAAAATTCGCTCCAACGATTTTGATTAAAATTATAAAATCAATTATTTTTTATATGCTCTTTAAAATCTATATTCTCATTTTGCAAATTGAAATCTTGAAGACTACTTTACTCTTGTATTTCATAGGGAAGATAGGAGAAATGGTTGCCATGGTGACAAAATATAAATATTTTTCCATATATATAAATTTTACATCTGAATTCATATGTATCCGGGTACTGTCGGGAACTAAATATATGTCGACACAAAAAATCTGGTGTGACAGCACAGAACACAACTTTCGATTACCGAAGGTGGGCAAGAGGTTGTGTACTGTGCGCCAGTCACACCAGATTTAAAAATAGAGATATTCAATTTTGTCTCATCTAAATAAAACCTTATCATTTTTAGTTTGGAGAGAAAGTGGTGTAGGTTTTACGTGAAACATATTTATAAGTAAAAATTATTTAGAATATGTGAGGTTTCACTAAGTCATAAATGAAAGAAATATTTGAAATTATAACTCGATATATTTCGGGCTATTAACCCATCTTTTCAGGACTCCTGAAGTTTACTAACAACCAAATTTAAAAATAAAATCCACCCTTATTAGACAAAAATCGACCTGTGAAAATGAAAAGGCATTTCCAAATATTAGCAGATAGGCACAGTGCATAAAGAGTTTGTCGATAGAGTAATTAACATATCTGGGCTGCCCTAGGCTATGGAGAGCATCCTAGTTACTCAAGGTAGGTAAATCTCCTTCGTGGGTCTTCCTCCGTTGGCTCCGTGGGAACTTTATTGCTCAACCTGGAGTTACACGCTTGTTGCTAAACCCACTTGACCCCGGCTCTTCTCCGTCCCGAAAGCAGCCCACAAACCTTGGGACCCATTTATTTTATCAAACGATTTGCAACCCTTTAGACCAGAACAATCTTTCTCAGCAATACGTAACTGAACGAAGCATACCCATAAAATTGCATTAATCCGCCACTGGAAAGACTTTATAAATAGCGCGCGCTCTACTTACAAAGGGATTAATAAAAATGAATTCGTATATTCTAAAATATGTATACTAACATTCTAATTTTTTCTAACAAATGAAGGAAGCAGAGTTTTTTGTAAGTAGAGAGTTATTTCAGTCTGTGAAGTGTAATGCGAAGTGTTTTGATAATATGTATATAGGTCCTGAAGAAGGGTGACGTTTAGTCCCCAAAACGTCGACAAGAAATATTGAAATAATTCGAGCAGTAAACAAGTCATTTATTTGAAAAATAAAGTAAATCAGCGGCTATTAAAAAAAAAAAAACTTGTGTAATTGGTAGCACATTCATCTTATGTCCTTCCTATATTTTTCTATGTTTATTTACCAGTAGAGACACAAAAAATCTGGTGTGACAAGCCCAGAACACAAGATGAAAGTTAGATAGTGTACGGTCATCACTCCAGATTTTTTATTTATTTATTTATTTATTTACTTCTCAAACTCCCAACAGGATTTCCCAGTTACAGGGAGAGTACATTATCGCACAAAAAAAAAAAACAAAAAAAAACAAATACATGAAGCTATAAAATACAGCTCAAAATAAATTAATTACAAATAGGGAATAAATAAATATCCATCCATTAATTTCTCTATACCGAAAGTTCGCACTCCCTTGTTGCATATTCGGAGATCATTTTAAAAACGGGAGAGTGTTCTCCCGCTTTTGTTCTTACAAATCCGAGATAAAAGAGGGAGCCGGACCTGAGGGAAAACGCTGGGACTCTAAAGCCAATTTTGGCTAGTAACTCACCACAGTCCCAGCGATCACCCAGCAGGTCACAGAAATTTCTAAAAATGAAATCCCCTCTCCTCTCGGATAGACTTTTGATCTCGAATATTTCCAATAGCTGATTGTAACTGATATGCGTAGCGGGGAGGGCGAACTTTCGGTAGAACATATAATTGAGAAATTTCTTCTGCACTCTTTCAATAGCATTGATTTGAGAGGCATAAATAGGGTTCCATATCAAAGGAGCATACTCTAATTGGGACCTTACAAGCGAAAAGTACAGAGTTTTCATGGTCTTTAAATTGTTAAAATTTTTTGAATTTCTTTTAATGAAACCCAAAAGTCTGAAGGCTTTATTAACTATAGAGGCAACATGCTCGACAAAAGATAGCTTTGAATCAAAAATGATTCCTAAATCCCTGATCGAGTCCACTCTTTTTATCAAAAAATTGTCAATGTAATAGTTATGTTGTAAAGATATTTTTTTCTTTGTAAAAGTACACATTGAACATTTTTCTATATTCAGTGGTAGTAAATTTTCTTTACACCAAAGTTGAATACATTGCAAAGTGTTTTGCAGATTTAAACAGTCATTGGTGTTAGATATTTTAGAAAAAATTTTTAAGTCATCTGCATAAAGCAGAAAATTAGATTCTTCAATAGCATTGACAATGTCATTAATAAATATGATGAAGAGTAGAGGCCCAAGTTTAGACCCCTGGGGGACTCCAGAGTGGGCTACAAACTCAAATGAAATTTCATCCTTATATCGAACATATTGCCTTCTCTGACATAGGTAAGAGCTTATAAGATCACATAAAGAATCACCAATTCCATAATTTTTAAGTTTAACACACAACAATAAGTGATTAACAGAGTCAAAGGCCTTTGAAAAATCTAAATAAATGCAGTCAAACTGATTGTTACTATCCAAGCAATTTGTTGCATATTCAGTGAATAAGGATAGATTGGTCAAAACGGATCTTTTAGGAATAAATCCGTGTTGAGATTCCGTCAGATACTTGGACATAAAGTGCATCATGTATTTATAGATTATGCTCTCAAATATTTTAGCAAAGGGAGAGAGAAGAGCTATAGGTCTATAATTAGACACAAACTTTCTTTCGCCCTTTTTATAAATAGGAATAATGGTGGTGAGTTTCCAAAGATCGGGAAATGTTTTAGTTTTGAGTGACAAGTTATAAAGAAAATGCAGAGGGTTTACAAGGACATCAGAGCAACCCTTTACAATATATGCAGGAACTCCATCATGGCCAACTGATTTTTTAGGTTTCAAATTGCATATAGCACTGATTACATCTAGGAGAGAAATTTCATTTATATTTAATACATCGCTAAAATTATTGAGTTTGTCAAAGGAGGAATTTATTTTGAAATTGTTATTATTGTTATATACAGAAAGAAAGTAATTCGCAAAAGAGTCACAAATTAATTTAGTGTTGGTCGTATCAACACCATAAATTTTAAAATTATCACTCCCAGACTTGGAAGATTTTTTATGATTTATGTAATTCCAAAAAACATTTGGGTTTGCGTTTATACTTCCTTCAATTCTGGATATGTAATTTTTATATAAAATTTTATTATAACGGTGAATTTCAGTTCTTAGTCTCTCAAAAGCAAATCTATCACTAATATTCCTCCTCCGTTTGAGTCGTTTCCTAATTTTAGTTTTATTTTTAATCATGATGATTAATTTTTTATTATACCAGGGGGGATAAGATGTTGTATGTATTCGTTTAAGTGGAAAACAGTTTTTAAAAACATTATTTAGTATTTTATAAAAAAAATCAAGGCCCTTATTTACATCTGTTATCGAGTAGAGTACCGACCAATTTATTTTAGAGAGAGAAAGATATAATAACTTAAAATTACCTTTTTTAAAATTAAACATATTAGAATTGGTCGTTTGGAAGATTTTCTTTTTATTATTAATAATATGCACATTGTTGACAAATATATCTAGTGGGGGGTGATAAGGATCAATTTTTGAAAGGGGTGAGATATTTCTTACAACTTCTAAATCCTTACAATTCGAAAGAACAAGATCAAGAGTCTTATCAGAGTTATTCAAAACGTTGTTTAACGAAAAAAGGCCATTATATGCAATAATTGATTTTAGGGATTGACACTTGTTACACACCAAATGTTTATCACTACCATAAAAATCTAGATTAAAATCACCCACAACAATGATTTTTGAATTTTCTTCAAAGTTAAAGTGTTCAAGGTTGTTGAAGAACTTATCGTAGTCTTCCTGTGGTGAGTTAGGCTGGAAGTACACAGTCGATATGTAAAGAACAGAGCTTTTGCAGTTCTTTACTTTAACCCAGACGGAGTTGGGGCATTCAAGCAGAGTGACTCTCTCAGCAACGTAGTCCCATTGGGATGAATTAACGGCTATTAATACACCTCCTCCTCTCTCCTTTTTGGAAAGATGGGGATCCCGATCAGTTCTAAAGACAGAGTACGACTCAGGTAATATTTCTGAATTTTGAAAGTTAGAGTTTAGCCATGTCTCAGTTAAACAGACTATTCTGGGGCGTTCTTCTTGGCACCGTAGTAAAAACTCTTCGCATTTGGTTCGCAGGCCTCTGACATTCTGATAGTAAATATACTATAAATATAATATAATATATAGTGGTCTTCAGAAGATTTCAATGGCAAAATGAAAATATACATTTTAAAGAGCATCTAAAAAATAATTTATTTTTGAATTAAAAAAAAATCGTTGGAGCAAATTTTTGAGAAAATCGAAAAAAACTGAAACATCAGTAAAGTACTAGTACTCTTATGGCCGATTTTGATTAAAAGCTTCTTTTCATGGTCCAGGAGGGTACACAACTTAAATATAAAATTTCAACATCCTAGCTCAATTTTTTCATGCTTTAAATTGGACTCGGACACACAGACAGACAGACCACTTTTTTTGGATTCAGGGGACCTCAAAACGTGAAGATCCATCAAATTCTCGACATCGAATTTTTGACATGAATCCAATACTTTCTCTCTCTATATATATTAACATATATATAGATGTAAGAGAAAGTAAAAAAATATTATAAGATATGTGTGTTGGATACGTCATTTGTTTTATGCCAATGTCACTCACTAACTCGCTCATTCTTTCCTTGAAATGACCAACAACTAGAGTCTATGTTTATTCTTTTCTCCAGGGGCAATGGCCGGAAAATTGACTCTTTTTGTTCTTTTTTTTTTTAAGTCTATATTATTACTAACTAGTTAAAAAAAAAATAAAAATCTAGTTTACACACAATCCTTTTTATCTTCCTATGAAGGACAAGAATAAAGTCAGTGGCGTCAATTTCAACTTTTTCTTGGGGGAAGAGGGGTGGGGAACTTTTTTTACTTTCTCTTACCTCTATATATATGTAAATGTATAGAGAGAGAAAGTATTGGATTCATGTCAAAAATTCGATGTCGAGATTTTGATGGATATACACGTTTTGAGGTGCCATGAATCCAAAAAAGTGGTTTTCGCCACATGGTCTGTATGCGTGTGGGGGGGGGGTGTGTTCAATTTTAAGCGTGAAGAAATTGAGCTAGGAGGCTGAAATTTTATATTTAAGTTTTGTACCCTCATGGGACCGTGAAAAATAAGCTTTTAATCAAAATCGGCCAAAGAGTACTAGTACTTTACTGATGTACTTTTTCAGTTTTTTTCGATCTTCTCAAAATTCGCTACAACCATTTTTTTTAAAATTCCAAAATCAATTATATTTTAGATGCTCTTTAAAATCTTATATTCTCCTTTTGCCATTGAAATCTGTCTGAAGACCACTTTACTCTTGTACTCCATAGAAAAGATAGGAGAAATGGTTGCCATGGTAACAAAATATAAATATTTTGCCAAACTTATAAATTTTACATCTTGAAAATCGAATGTACCCTACTGTCGGAAACTAAATACATGTCGACACAAATAATCTAGTGTGACAAGCACAGTACACAACTTTCGATTACCGAAGGTAAGAGAAAGTTGTGTGCTGTGCGCCAGTCACACCAGATTTTAAATTTTATATCTTGAATTCTAGTATATAGGCGGTAATTAAATATATCTCGACACAAAAAATCTGTTGTGACAAGCAGAGAAAGCAGAGAAAAATTTTGTTTACAGACGGGAAAAAAATCTTGGCTCCACGAAAGAAGGGATGTTCCGCGGGCGGTACATGAAAGAAATTTTGGTTGGAAAGAATTTAGCATTTCTAAAAAAAAAGGTAATTTACGGACGGGAAAAAATGTTTGGTTCCGCAAAAGAGGGAAAGTTCCGTGGGTGGCAAAAATTTTTTTCTCTGGAAAACTTTGGTTCCGCGAAAAAGAAAATTTTTTCTGCGAAAAATTTTTGAGAAAAAAAATTTTTTCTGCGAAAAATTTTTGAGATCAGGCCTCCCCCGAAAAAAATTTCTATATACGCCCCTGTTGTATTTATTTTCTGGCAAACAAGTACAGAATGTGCCTTTAAATTACCGAAATTAGGAATAAAATAGTGTGCGACCAACCACACCAGATTACCCCCCCCCCCCCCCACGAGAAACACCTCTGGATCCGCCCTTGAATTCTAGTATATCGGCGGTAACTAAATATATCTCGACACAAAAAATCTGGTGTGACAAGCATAGAACACAACTTTCGATTACCCAAGGCAAGCAAGGGCGGATACAGGGGGGGGGGGTAAAGGGGGTAATTACCCCCCCCTTGAAGGCAAGAGAAAGTTGTTTGCTGTGCGACCAGTCACACCAGAATTTTTTTGTTTGTTTTGTTGTAGGCTATTTGTTATTGAATTTAAATTTGTATTGTGTTTGTTGGACCTAGCCACCGAGGACTGGTGCCTCTAAGTGGGTTACGTAATAAATTTATTTTATTTATTTAATATTTTAACGGAAACAAACAATTAGAAATGGATTTTTTTAATTCAAATTCTTTTAATTATTATTATTTTTTATATATTCTTTTAACAGAAAAAAAAAAAAAATGATGCCAAGGATATTATATTATTTTTATTTTTTTTTTTTTTAATTTTTTTATTTGGTTGGTCACTCACTCACGGTTTTAAGGATTGAATAGTTATTTATTTCCCCTCAAGGGCGCAAAACAGTTTCCATAATTGTGTTTGGGCATCGAAAGAGAGAAATGCGTGACTTCCGTAGACAAAGCGTGAGAAAAGAATGCAGCAGCATTTTTGGAGTTAATGGACCAAAGACCCCAGGGGGGGGGGGGGAGGGGAGGGGGACAACGAACTAACTATACGCCTATATGATTTGTATAAAATCTACTTAATAAAGAAATCGAGTTTATTTTTTCAAAGCCTTTTGGGATTTAAATGATGGTTTAATTATAAGAATTTTTATTTTTCATTTGAGAGATTTAATTATTAAAATTAATTGGCTTTGATTTCGCTTAATGAGAGATAAAATCCATTGCGTTCTAAAGGGAAAATTCTGTATTTTTTGCGCCTCCCATTTGAGAATTTGAACACCGAGATATTTCTCCTGAACTGCTTGCTTTCATTTCGCAATTTCAATCGGGAAACTGAACACTCAGCAATTATATGTTTCAAATAAATTGAATAATAGAACGTGGCTGTAGCTGATATGTTTAATGGAAAGAGGATGCAGCCAAATAATAGAGCCTCTATTCAGTAACGAATACTCTTTATTAGGGACGTTTCGGCTGGGATCAACCCTGCCATCTTCAGCCTTCAAAGAGCATATTTATATTTTTCATATATAAATAGAGTTGTCATGGTTTATTATTATAAGCTCAATCTTCATACTATCACTTGTTGGTATTTAAGAAAATATTACATTCATTCGACCTATAATGCAATCAACTTGTATTGTTAAACCATGACAACTCTATTTATATATGAAAAATATAAATATACTCTTTGAAGGCTGAAGATGGCAGGGTTGATCCCAGCCGAAACGTTCCTAATAAAGAGTATTCGTTACTGAATAGAGGCTCTATTATTTGGCTGCATCCTCTTTCCATTAAACATATGTTTCAAATAATCAAATTAACCTCGCGGCCCAGGCAAAAAGAAAGAACCAATATCGATGTCAATTATCAATGCCAATATGGGGATGGATGGCCCAGATGAAGAAGTCTGTTGAAAGTCAGTGATAGGAAATTATTCCTCCCAATAAAATATCTCAATTCACCAATCAATCGGAATCTAAAAATATATTTTCAAATAATCAAATTAACCTCCCCAGCAAAAAACCAATATCGTTCAATTATCAATCCAATAGGGGATGGATGCCAGATGAAGATTTAATAGAAAGTCGAATTCTTATTATTAGGAGAATTTTTAATTATAGACCACATTTTAGTATTAATTATTTATTAAAAATATAAATACTATACAACATTTCGACTGCTTATTTTGCAGCCTCAAGTACTGTGCACTTGGTCCGATTCGGGGGGGGGAAAGAAAAAAAAAATTAAAAATTCAAAACGAGACCCCAAGTGAATTTCTTCATTTGAGAACGGCTGCAGAATAAGCAGTCCAAACGTTGTACAGTATTTAAATACAGTGTATTTTTTAATAAATAATTAAAAACAAAAATGTGGTCTATAATTAAAAATTCTTCTAATAATAAGAATTCAAACCACAAAAGCTTTAATAAACACATAAAAAAGTCCAAATGGTCAATACCATCCCAAGACTGTAAATTAAAATAAAGAAAATTAATTGGATATAGGAGACGTAGCAGCCAGGGAATTAAATAAAAGACTTTTATTTAATTAATCTATCGTCGACGTTTCGGTCACAAATCACGACCTTCCTCAAGACGATTAATTGCTATAATTCAAGATTAACAGTACTTAATTAACTTGTATTCTAACAAATAATCGTCCAGAGGAAGTTAGTGATTTGCGACCGAAACATCGACGATTGATAGATTGATTTATTAAATAAGTCTTTTATTTAATTCCTTGGCTGCTACGTCTCTTATATATTGCTATTATTGCAGTGATTTTTTTTTTTTTTTTTAAATCTTTTCGGCATCATTCATTTCTGGGGCTCGTTGGTGTAGGATGTCGGCTTCTACAAAGGAGATCCTTGTTCAAATCCTGGGCTTGAGGGATTTTTCATTAAATAAAAATATTTATTTAACGTAAACAAATCCTCAAGCAGTCACTGGAATGGAATATTGGATCTCGCCGCAATAGCAGGGAAGGGGTTGAATGGTTCACCCCACCCGACTGACAACTTGTCAGGCCTACACACATCCCAACCGTAAGTGCCTGACTAGTTTGCCCTTTCGGTTGGCCTGACAAATCAGGACGTGTGTAGGGCCCTTTAGATGATTTATTTAAAAATTAACTGTCAAATAGTTCAGCAGTCTTGCAAAAGATGGCATGCTAGTCTAATAGCCGGTACACTATTAACCTATATCTGGCCTATATATTTTTTTGCTTTTATAAAAGATACATAATATATAATAACATTTAAAAGATCAATGAAAATCAACCAATGCATTAAATTATTAGCTACCATACTGACATCTCTTGGCAAGGGCGGATACAGTGGGGGAGGGGGTAAAGAGAGAAATTACCCCCCCCCCCCCGATATTTGAGAAAATATTTTATGTAAAATTTTAAAAATTAATACTTCAAAATTTGATTTGTATATATATTCTGGTAAACAAGTACAGAATGCAACTTTAAATTACCGAAATTAAGAAAAAGTGTGTGCTGTGCGACCAGTCACACCAGATTACCTCCCTCCCCTCCCCCGAGAAACTCCTCTGGATCCGCCCTTGTCTCTTGGCAAATTTTCGTAATAGGTATTTTTGTTGGCTTACTTTTCAAGACACACAACGCCCTCTTATCGGGAAAAACATGCGTAACATCTATACTACTAAACCCCCAAATAAATATTCTTTTTAAATAGCAATGATTGTTTTTTTTTTTTTTATAATACGCAGGTGGAGCCGACGACACGAGTCCAACGATTGATGGGCACGCGAAACACAGGGGTGATCCTGAAGGATATCTCAATGGACGTGCGTTCCGGTGAGGTGATGGCTATCCTGGGCTCCAAAGGTGAGCGGTGTGGCTGGTATTCAAATCACGCGCAAAATTTAAATGATTGCTTATTACAGGTAGCGGAAAACAAGCACTACTTGATGTAATTGCAAGACGTGGCGTTTCCCGCATTGAACGGGGCGCCGTCACATTAAATGGCTCGCCACTCACTCGGCAACTCTTCCAACGCAATTGTTCGTATTTGACACAACGGTGTACTCTACTGCCCGGGCTCACCGTTTTTCAGACACTTTACTACAGCACTTACCTCAATATTGGTTCAAAGGTGACAAACATCTCCTTTTTGAGATGCGAGATCTCTAATTCTAATTTTAATTCTTTTTAAGGTTTCTCGATATGTAAAAAAGGCGAGAGTGAAACAAGTAATGGCGGATTTGGCGCTATCACAAGTGGCCAATAGAACAACTGAGACTTTAACTTTAAGTGAATATCGAAGACTCCAAATTGGAGTGCATCTCGTCAAAGATCCAAGTAAGTAATTAAAATTAAATTTATTTATATAGTCTAACAAGGAATGTCACCCAAAGGTGAATCGCCGATTCTTTTGAAACTTGGTGCATTTAAAAAACTCATCTAAAGATTAATTTAGATGAAAAAAGTTTCAGGGATGGGCATACAGAAATATTTTTTTTTTTAACTTAACGGAATTTCATGGGAAGATATCTGATCGCGTTATACTTTTCAATTTAAATATCAACTTATATCAGAGAAATAATATACTAATTTTGCAATTATTAGAACACAAGCTCTCTTCACCAAGATATATTAATCTATTTAAATACTCGTGGTTTGCATCGGGTTATTCTCAAAGCCATCCTGGTCATTTCGATAATCCTGTTGAATCTTGTTTCAACAATGAAAATAACTTATGTTATAAAAATGAATCACGTGATTTTTCTTTTATAAAATGCAGTTATTGTAAAAATGAGATTGGGTTTTAAGCATTTTTTCATTGAATTTCACTATTGTACTGATTTTATAGATTAAGTTAAAAATATTTAAAAAAATATTTCTGTATGCCATCCCTGAAACTTTTTTCATCTAAATTAATCTTTAGATGAGTTCTTTAAATGCACCAAGTTTCAAAAGAATCGGCGATTCACCTTTGGGTGACATTCCTTGTAAGGCTGAACACCAGGGCCGGAACTAGGAGATTTTTTAGGAGGGGCAAAATTTAATTTGCCGCCCCATCCTTAAAATTTTCAATATAAAATTCATATCATTTTACCTTTTTTTTTTTTTTAGTAAATCGTTGTTTAATTGCCGCCCCCCTGGTATCTGCCGCCCGGGGCACACGCACCCACTGCCCTCCCCCCCCTAGATCCGGCCCTGCTGAACACACACCAATTGAGCAAAACGTTTTGTTTTGTCCAAGAGCAAAACGTTTTGCTCAATGGCAAAACATTTTGTACAATGATGTCGAATCATGTCCAATTGTGTTTTGCCTCCTCGGTATGCGTTGACCCATAAAAAAACAGTTTTAGTTTTGCTCAATCGGTGTGCGTTCAGCCTAAAGTGGCTGTAAAATTAAGTTACGGTAACGCCAATCAATTTCTCACCTTCCCTTTGACTTGTAAATTATAAATTAAATAGACAGTGGCGTAGCGAGGGTGGGGCAAGGGGGGTCATGATGCCCCGGGCGCCACTCACAAAGGGGCGCCAAATGGTCCGCAAAACAAAAAATTGCTGGACAATTTTTATTTTTATTATAATTGATTTCTGGAAAATATATTTTAAATATAGTGCCAGTGTAATATAATAATTCTCGCCGAAAAAAAACGCACCAAAAATTTTCTAGCCGAAAGCAAAATCTCGACGAAAACAAACTCTACAATATAATTGATTTTTGAATTTTAATCAAAATCGTTGAAACGAATTTTGAGAAAATCGAAAAAAAAAACTCAAAAATTAACATCAGCAAAGTACTAGTACTTTTTGGCCGATTTTGATTAAAAGCTTATTTTGTCGGTCCCGGGGGGTGTTTAACTTAAATATAAAATTTCATCTTCCTAGCTCAATTCCTTCATGCTTAAAATTGAACACATACACACACACAGGCACGGAATATTTTTGATGCATATTTCGGCCTTTTTAAATGCATAATTTGAGGTTTTATTAGTATTTTTTTTTTTAATAAAAAAAAACACTCACACTTTTTTCTCATTCACACTCACACTCACACACACATGCACACAGTCGTTTCGGCAACTTAGGCCATATAAGACTTTTACGATAACCGTTATTAAATATATATATCTATTGGGGGTCCAGGCATTCTTAATTAAGACATTTGGAATCCAAATGGCTTAAATAAAATCATCGGACTGCCAGGGGTCCTAACCCCTGACCCTTGGTTTAGAAGGCCAGCACTCTAGCCACTAGACCAAGCCCGAGGGCCCGAGCCCTGCTTATAAATTTCATTTCATCTTCTAAAATATCGACGGAAACTATATATACGTATGTCGTCACAAAAAATCTAGTGGGACAGTCACACCAGATTTTTAAAAATATTTTATTTTGGAACTTTCCGGATTTTCGGCGAGTTATACCGCCCCCATAATAATCTTGTATATTTTACATATAATATTATATGGTTTTCGAATGGGGGGGGGGCGCTAAAAAGGTATTATGCCCCGGGCGCGAGTTAAGCTCACTACGCCACTGTAAATAGACAAATCATTAGTAACCGACCGAATATTCGGTTTCGGCCAAAAAGTAGCCGAAACTTTCGGCCGGCCGAAACCTGAGTCTGAAAAGATGGGATGAGACTCGCATGCAAAACAAAAGGGCGGAAAATATTTCAAAAAAAAAAAAAAAAAAACCTAAAATATATGAATTTTTTTATAGGAAATACAAGTTTCGGCCGAAACTGAGATTGAGGCCGAAATTCTGTTTCGGTTTCGGTTGAAAATCTTGATTCAATCAGATCCTACAAATCATACACTTGGTTATATGTTTAGTAATAATTATTCGAATTAAGTTTTTTTTATTTATTTTTCATTTTCGCCATTTAGGGGTTTATATAATTTTGTATATATTAAATTGAATTAAGTAGAAGAAATTCGATGGCTGAGTGTTATTTATTAGGATTAGGTAGATGTAGGCAGCCAGCAAGTGATAAAAAAAACTTTAATTATCGTCGACGTTTCGAAATCAAATCGATCCCATCTTCAGGACGATAAACTTTTAATGTTGCTTAGATAGATGCAATTTCGGTTCATACAAAAATAAATGATTAAATTTGCATATACCATTAGATGTATATGAGAATTGCAGTAAGTGCATGGGCTCTACTTTTATTTTGTGGCAAATGGGCCTAAAACGACAGCACTGGCCAAGATTGAAAGACTAAAGTTTTTTTTTTAATCTTTAACTTTCTGGCTGCCTACATCTACCTAATCCTAATAAACTGATGGACGTTCTATATGCTAGTTACTTGGGGTCACCTATCCGACGATTCCACCGTGCTTGGCAACACTTAATCAAAACGATCTCGGTGACTGTTATTTTTAAATATTATGTTAAATCTCTTCTTAATGGTGGCACATAAAATGGAGATTAATTTAGTCAAAACATTTGCAAAATCCAAATTGATAAAAGATAAATAAGAGAAAATTTTCCCCTCGCTGGGGAGGGGGGCATGAGTCCAGCTATCCTCCGGAAAGCCTGAAAAGCTCCATATTTTCTCAATTTTTCTTGGGGCAAGGAGCTTTCTGGGGGAGGGGGCACGAGCCCCCTAGTTACGCCCATGGTAGAATTTGAATTAAAAACAAATGAGAATGAATTTTATTAAAAAATAATTCATAAAAACTTATGTTGTAATGCAGTGGTATTGTAATCTGTGTGGATCAACCGAGCCTGGGTCTGGAGTCCTTTGTCGGGAGTTATTTGGTCATCTCTACGCTATATCATGATTGCTCTTGCTAATAAAAGGTTCGTAAAAAAAGAAATAGTCCTGGCTACCATTTTTTTATATTTTCATCAAATCAAATTTTTTTTTTTTTTTTTTTTTTTTTTTTTAAACACTCACACTTTTTCTCATTCACACTCACAATCGCACACACATTCACACAGTCTTTTCGACAACTTTAAGGCCACTTAAGACTTCTAAACGATACTCGTATTTATATCAAAATATATTTATTTGGGTCCAGGCATTCTTGGATTTACCGAGCCAGGTTTGGTATCCAATTGGCTTAAATAAAATCATCGGACTGCCTGGGGCCAGAACCCGACGTTTGGTATACAAAGGTTAGCACGCTAACCTCCACACCAAGCCCCGTGGGCACAAATCAAAGTTATCTATTTTCTCTTGGATTCCATCACTATTTTAATTAAAAGAACACCGGAAGGTCAGTGGGATATATGCCCCCTTCCTCAGAGTAATGATCGCCAGGGTTTCCTGGAGGGATCAACCCCCTCCTGGGTTGAATCTCACAAGGGGACGGCCAAGTGAGTATATCACGGATTCGTTTGAAAAAAATTGAGGTGATACTTTGAGCCAAAAAAAATGTTCACGTGTTTCGGCGTTTTACTCCATAGAGCCCCGATTGACCAAAAAAAATAAATAAATACCGAAACAACTTTCGCGCTTTCAAGTAGTTTCTATTTGAAACATTACGTAACAGTCAGCTGTGGCTAGGCTGGTAGGGTAGCCGACTGGTAAGTATGAGGTCCTGGGTTCGATCACGGAGTATGTAATTTTTTTTTTTTTTTAATCTTTTTATGTTATTGTAACAAACCATATATTTAAAAACTGTTTCATATTATTTTTACTTTCTCTTAGCCTATATATGAAATATATAGGAGAGAGAAATGTGCGATCATGTCAAAAATTCGATGTCGAGATTTTGATGGATATACATGTTTTGAGGTCCCCTGAGTCCAAAAAAGTGGGTCCCCAAATTGGTCTGTGTGTGTGTGTATGTATGTATGTGTGTGTGTGTGTGTGTGTGTGTGCGTGTGTCTGTATGTGTGGACAGATTTTTAGCATGAAGGAATTGAGCTACCGGATTGAAATTTTATATTTAACTTAGGTACCTTCCCACACGCTCAAAATAAGCTTTTGAACAAAATCGGCCAAAAAGTACTAGTACTTTACTGATGTACTTTTTCAGTTTTTTTTCGATTTTCTCAAAATTCCCTCCAAGGATTTTTTTAAAATTCAAAAATCAATTATTTTTTAGATGCTCTTTAAAATGTATATTCTCATTTTGCCGTTGAAATCTTCTGAAGACCACTTTACTCTTGTTCTTCATAGGAAAGATAGAACTGGTTGCCATGGTAACGGAATTTAAATCTTTTTCTTTTTATTAGATTAAAAATCAATTATTATTTAAATTCCCATTTATTTTTATTTTATTTGTGTTTTAATTGTTTCAAAGAAAACATATATATATATCTCTCCCACTTGCAAACATTATCGTCTCTCTCTACTCTTTTTAAATTCCCTTTCCACCTTATCTTCGCATAGAAACAATGTTAATTTCCTATAGGGATTTGTATGTTAATTTCGATTCAAAGGGGGGGGTCCCCTTTGGAACTTTTTACGCATTTAAAATTTTTTTTCCAATTCTTATGAAATTTTGTATTTGTTTACGATTCTATATTGTGTATAAAATGTCCAAATATGAGATTAAAATTTTGAAAAATAACCATAGTTTATTTGAAGCAGTCAACATTTAAAATGCAAGTTTGAAACTAAGGTGCTATCGGAAACTAAATATATCTCGACACAAAAAATCTGGTGTGACCAGCACAGTGCGCAACTTTCTCTTACCAAAGGGTAAGAGAAAGTTGTGTGCTTTGCGCCAGTCACCCAGATTTTCATATTTTTTTTTTTTAGTCATTAAATTTTAAAATTTTTTAAAATATCCTTTATAAACTGCGCTAATTGTCGCCTATTTATTTGTTTTGCATGTTTTTATGACTTATATATATCACCCTACTTCGTGTGGGGTAAGTGTACAAGTAAATTAAAAAAGCAAGTTATCTATATTCGCTTGACTGTACATAATTTTTTTTAATCAAATATAAGCAAATAAATTTTTTATTAATTTCATGTATTTATTTAATTAATGGATTATTTTATGCCTTCTTTATTTCTTCATATATTTAAATACTGTAATAAATGATATTTTCTTCATGTATTTAAATTAAATTTTAATTTTAAGGTAATAAATAAACTCAAAAAACAATTTTAACAAAATTTTAAAATTTAATTACTAAAAAAAAAAAAATAATATGAAACAGTTTTAAATATGGTTTGTTACAATAACATAAAAAAGATAAAAAAAAAAAAAAAATTACATACCTCGTGATCGAGCCGGGACCTCATACTTACCAGTCGGCTACGCTACCAGCCTAGCCACGGTAGACTGGCCACGTAATGTTTACAAATAGAAACTGCTGAAAGCGCGAAAAGTTGTTTCCCGGTATTTATTTATTTTTTGGCCAATCGGGGCTCTTGGGTAAAAACGCCGAGACACGTGAACATTTTTTGGCTCAAAGTATCACCTCAATTTTTTCAAACGAATCAGTGATATACTCCCTGGCCGTCCACCCTTGTCAGCGTAAAGTGTACTTAAACTATTTTCAAGTAAAGTTTTACTGATGTACTTTTTAAAGAGCATCTAAAAAATAATTGATTTTTGAATTTTAATCAAAATCGTTAGATGAATTTTGTGAAATCGAAAAAAAACTGAAAAAATACATTAGTAAAGTACTAGTACCCTTTGGCCGATTTGATTGAAATTTCTTGAAATACTTGCGACATAGGTACTTGGCTTAAGTATAAAATTTGAGTACCGAGAGATTTTTCGTTTTTGAGTAATTCCCATTAACCCACATTCTTTGATATTTCACTTGAAATCAATTTAATTTATTGTGAAAAAATCTTAAATTTCAAGAAGATCGATTCCAGTTAAAAGATCAAAACATAATGTTTATGTAAATTTCTCTGAAAGAGATTTTATTGCTTTTAAATGCCTGTTTGATTGCTTTTCTTGAAATTGCCATTAAAAGGAGGCGATTCCCTTTAGCTGGAATTTGACGTCATTTTCACAATCATTTGAATGAATTTCAACTGAAATATCAAAAAATGTGGATTAAATTAAATAACTCAATAAGGAAAGAACTCTCGATACCCAAATTTTATACTTTAGCTAAGTATTCATGTCCCAAGCATGGACAGGAATTTCAGTCCAATCGACCAAATAGTACTAGTACTTTACTGATGTATTTTTTCAATTTTTTTTTATTTTTCTCACAATGGCTTTAACGATTTTGTTTAAAAGTCAATTACATTTTAGATGTTCTTTAAAATGTATATTCTTATTTTGTAGAAAAAATTTTGTTTGAAGCTCACTTTTGTACTTCTTAGGAATGAATTCTAATATATTGCCGGAAACCTAAGGATATGTTGACACAAAAATCTGGTGTGACAAGCACAGAACACAACTTTCAATTGCCGAAGGTAAGAGAAAGTTGTGTGCAGTGCGATCAAACACACCACGATTTTTTACGAGCAAAAAAAAATAAAAATATAAAAGAACATGCAATATTCTTTGCGGAATTGTAATTAAATCTTGAAAATTCAAAATAAGAGCCCTTTTAGCTAAAACGTAAATCATCATACTCTATATTCAATTCCTCTTCAAATATACAACACTTATTTATTTTAGATCTCAGAAATCTAATATTTTTTGAGATATTAACACGAACTTGCATATGAAATTTGCGCCCCTAATTTTTGAAGGGGTGGAATTAAAAATACAAATTAATTAGCATCGAATAAGTTCAAATGGGAGAATATTTTGGCCAAATTTCAAATTTCTACTTGAAATATTTTTTGAGTTATTAACACTAACTCTCATATGACATTAGCGCCCCTAAATTCGGAAGGGGTGGAAATAAAAATACAAATTAAATAGCATCGAATAAGTTCAAAGAGAAGAATATTTTGGCCAAATTTCAAATTTCTACTTGTAATATTTTTTGAGATGTTAACACGAACATTGCCTTATAATCACATTCGCGTCCCTAAATTCGGAAGGGGTGGAAATAAAAATACAAATTAATTAGCATCGAATAAGTTCAAAGAGAAGAATATTTTGGCCAAATTTCAAATTTCTACTTGTCAGATTTTTTGAGATATTAACAATGGCGTAGCGTACATCCCCGCAAACCCCGGGGTTGAATCTTGGTCGATATTTGATATAATGACAAGAGAGCTACTAATTTGGTTTAGTAAAATCCCAATTATTAAAATAAATGAAAAAAAAACTGGTGTGACTGGCGCACAGCACACAACTTTCTCTTACCTTCGGTAATCGAAAGTTGTGTACTGTGCTTGTCACACCAGATTTTCTGTGTCGACATCTATTTAGTTCCCGGCAGTAGGGAATATTTGAATTCAGATGTAAAATTTATAAGTTTGGGAAAATATTTATATTTTGTTACCATGGCAACCATTTCTCCTATCTTTCCTATGAAGCATAAGAGTAAAGTGTGCTTCAAACAATTTTGAGGGCAAAACGAGAATATACATTTGAAAGAGCATCTAAAAAATAATTGATTTTTGAATTTTAATCAAAATCGTTAGAGCGAATTTTGAGAAAATCGAAAAATCTGAAAAAGTACATTAGTAAAGTACTAGTACTCTTTGGCCGATTTTGATTAAAAGCTTATTTTTCCGGTCCCGGGGGGTGTTTAACTTAAATATAAAATTTCAGCCTCATAGCCCAATTCCTTCATGCTTAAAAGTGAACACACATCCACCCACCCACCCACACACACGCCCACAGACAGACCAGAGAAAACCAGTTTTTTGGATTCAGGGGACCTCAAAACGTGAAGATCCATCAAAATCTCGACATCGAATTTTTGACATGAATCCAATACTTTCTCTCTATATATATATTACATAGATACATAGGTAAGAGAAATTAATAAAGTGAATAATAAACTCACCAAATGGCAAACTGCAGAAACACAAACTGAGATGACGTTGAGGTCATGTGGGTTGACGACGAGATGCATCTTCGAAGGAGTTCTGAAAATAAAAAGAAAAATAATTAAATTTGTGATAGCCAAGTAATTTAGATTTCAAACATAAAAGAGAATAAAAAAAATCATAAAAAATTACACGGGACTAATATTTAAAATGTTAAGATCTATCTTTCCCTCGGACTTGGTGTAGTTAGTAGCGCGCCCGACTTGTAAGAATTTATACACATAGGCTATTGAAAAATTATTAAGCTTATGAACAGACTGTTGACAACTCTACAGTATTATGGCATGATCTCTCTATGGCATGATTAATTAAATCGGTCGAAACGTTTTGCGTAAAAGGAGTTTAATTTAATAGAGGCTCCCTGCCTGCCTGCTTTCCTTTCGAATCCTTTATTCAATTTACACTGACACTTTCTACATTAAAAATAAAAATTGAATTGGAATTGGAATAAAATAAAGAGAAGAGAATTTTTGACCGTTTTTCAGTGGAGGGATTCATAGAATGGGTCTCTTCTACTAATCAGATGACCATGTGAGAATAAGCAATGACCTATTCTAACAAGTAAGTCGAACCAAGATCATGTGCTCCTTCCGGCTCATCAGAATCTTATTAGAAGGAATGATATGGGGTTTAATTTCTCTTAATTTATTATTTTTCAAATGCTCCCAGTCTCCTTTCCACCTATCCAAAGATTTCTTTTTTGTATAGTTTCTCAGGTCATCGTAAAAAACTTCTATGAAATCAAAACTTGACTTGCTAGCACCCTTTTTCGCCAAGCAATCAACCTCCTCATTGCCCAGAATATAACAGTGACTAGGCACCCACATGAAATAAGCATCTCCACCATTAATAATGAAGTTCCTATAAAGAACCTGGATTCTTTGCACCAAAGGATGAGATGAATAAAGATGCTGAAGAGATGAGAGTGCACTACGAGAGTCAGAGACCACAATAGCATAGGCCGCTCCTTCTCTAATCAACTTAATTAGAGCTAGCTCCAAAGCTTTTAGTTCAGCTGTATAGATACTAGAGATCGAAGAAAGCCTATAACAGCCCTTATATAGAAACTATTGGATTCATGTCAAAAATTCGATGTCGAGATTTTGATGGATATACACGTTTTGAGGTCCCCTGAATCCAAAAAAAGTGGTTTTCGCGACATGGTCTGTCTCTCTGTCTTGTGTTTATGTGTGGACATTTTTAACCATGAAGGAAATGAGCTACGACGTTAAAATTTTATATATAAGTTAAACACCCTACATAATGATCGAAATATATTTTGAGATTAGCCGAGTCGAAAAAAGTGGATCAATATTAACTTTAACTAAATAAATGAATTTGAACAAATTTTCATTGAAAATACTTCTTCTTGGAAAAACTTTTCTTTTTAAAGTCAATTTTTTGTGGTTAATTAATATTTCTCATTTAAACAAAAGCCATTTTATCAGATTGATACACACAGCGCTGTTTATAAAACTCAGGTGGCCAAGTTTGGAACTAACGCTACGAAGGCATTGAACTCTCAGACTAGCTATGACCTTGAACTTGGCTTCAACAGCTGAGAAGCTGGTGTGAGTGGTCGCACAGCACACAATTTTCTATTGACTTCGGTATTCGAAGTCTGTGTTCTGTGCTTATCACACACGATTTTTTGTGTCAACATATATTTAGTTTCCGACAGTACGGTACACTTGAATACAAGATGCAAAATTTATAAACATGGGAAAATATATTTTGTTACTAAGGATACCATTTCTTCTATCTCTTCTATGAAATACAAGAGTAAAGTGGTCTTCATAAGATTTCAAGAGCAAAATGAGAATATACATTAAAAAGAGTATGTAAAAAATGGTTCATTTATGAATTTCAATAAAAATCGGCAAGTCCAATTTTGAGAAAATCGAAAAAAATCTAAAAAGGTACATCAGTAAAATACTAGTACTTTTTGGCCAAAAATTAAGGCCCAAAATTAAGTTCCCACCTGATATCTAGAGCCTTAAGTATATGGTGTAATAAATATATGGTTTATGGTGAAATAATTTTAAATTTGAAAAGGTAAAATAAAATCATCTATACCATTTACGTTTTACCTTTTCGATCATTAAAATTAGTTCACTATACGCCATATACTATACCATATACCATCTATTGCAATAGTATTGAGAATAAAGCCGGGCAGTTAGGCAGCCCAAATGGCACACGTTCACTAATATATAAAAAAGATAAATTTTTATGGTAATAAAGGCCGATCGCCCTATTGCCTGCTTTGAAAAAGATATTTCTTAGACAGACCAGCTGCCATTTAGGCTGCCTAACTTCCGGGCTTTTTTCTCAATACTATTGCAATAGATGGTACATGAGGCTCTAGATATCAGGTGGGGACTTAATTGCTTAATCCTCAAACACGTCGTAGGTAAAAATGAATATCATATAAAAAATACTTTCGAATTCATTAATAAAATAAAAAATATAATAATACCTAAAGACCATATACTAACATCAATCGACATTGTTTCTCTGTACACCACCGTGCAAAACTCACTAGTCAAAGACGTAATTAAAAAACGATGGGAAGAAATTAAACAACACACAAACTTAACTTTAGAATTATTTTTAGAGTTATATCCATCACGATGGAAGCAAATTTCTTTTCATTTAATGAAAAAATATTTAAACTTAAATCAGGGCAAACAATGGGAAATAACACAGCGCCTTTTTTCGCAAACTTAGTCTTAGAAGATTTTGAGAAGACAATCGTAAATGAATTAAACATAAGATTCTACTGTAGATATGTTGATGATTGCTTTTGCTGCATAAAAGAAGATGATGTTGAAAAAGTGGCGGAGAAATTAAATTCATATAACGAATACATTAAATTCACATATGAAAAAGAAACAGATAAAGTAATCAATTACCTAGACACCACCCTATTAAGAAGAGACGACAACACCATATTAATAGATTGGTATAGAAAGGACAGCCAGACTACACGCATCATGCACTTTAATTCTGAACACCTAATGTCTCAAAAAATCAATGCAGTTTCCAACCTAGTGAGCAGAATGTTGAATATTAGCAATGAAATTTTCTGGGATAAGAATTATCTCAAAATTCATGACATATGTAAGCAAAATGATTATCCAAAATCGCTAATTAAAAAAATAATAACGTGTATTCAAAATAAATTTAATAATAACAAAAAAAATAATATTTTAATTTTAATCAAATTTCTTCAATATGGGAACACAAAATCGACAAGTTAGCTTGGAAATTAGAGAGGTAGTTAGTTGCTCTGTGAGTCAGTTTTCCAGGTATACCAATAGGGCTGTAGGCGGGGCCATTTATGCAAATGAATAAATAAAATACCTTTCAATTGGAGAGAGATGAGATGAACCAACTGGCTCCTGGCAACTAAAGGACTTGCTTGCTTTATTCCCTCAGTTCACATTTATAAAAAAAATGTTTTCTTTTTAAAAATACGTCGTGATGATGAAAGTCGCACATTTATTTGGATCTCCTCTGAAACAAACAAAAATATATTTTTATTTCTTTTCCTATTAAATATTGAATAAATTTACATCTATCTTATATCTATATATATAAAAATGAAATGGGAAAAACGTATGTATGTATGTATGTATGCATATATGTATATGTTCTATAGAAATCCACAATTTTCAATGAATCTATTTGAAATTAAGTACATGGACCAGGGAGTAACGTACGTAGTAATAATTTGAATCTCTTAAATATTTTGGAAAATTAATTATAATCAAATTTCTTAAATATGGGAACACGAAATCAACAAGTTAGCTAGAAAATTAGAGAGGCAGGTAGATGCTCTGTGAAACGGCTTTCTGGCTGACTATGGGATGAGGGCGGGGGCTACGCAGCAGTTGAAAAACGAAGAGAGGACGCATGCGACTGACCCTTTAAATAGTCATAAACAGACCCTTTTGTGCTGTGCCCAGTCAGTAACCTCGCGTGAACTCAAGCTCCTTCCTTAACATCTTAACACTTGCATTGCAACAAGAAATATCCCAAATTGGGAATAAACTTGCTCGCCGAAGGCGAGCAAGGGGGTCCAGGGGACGCAGCCGAAGGCGGGCTTTGCGATTAGTTTTTTATATAATTTTTTTTGATATTGACGATGTGAAAAGGTCGTTTCAGTCGATGAAATTTCGAGAATGAAACTAATATATATTATAGTAAAAATAATATATTTATTCTCTCTAGTTGACATACAAATATCCTCGGACCTCTTAGGTTTCGGCCGCTGTGCTGCGTGAGATCAGGATCATTAAGATGGTGAGTTGTTTGCATTATCTAGATCCATATGGTTGACTCCTCAATGGGTCTATGCTCATGTTGTACTGGAAAAACCTGCGTTGTAAAAGTAAAAGATCTAGATAACGCAAACAACTCACTATTAAAATCCTGATCTCACTGATGAAGGTACGAAGCACAGCGGCCGAAACCAAGAGGTCTGAGGTTATTTGTATGTCAACTAGAGAGAATAAATATATTATTTTTATTATAATATATATATATATATATATATACATTTAGTTTCATTCTCGAAATCTCGTGGACTGAAGCGACCTTTTCACACCGTCAATATATTGATATTAATCTACAGTCCTGGTGAGTTCATTATTATTTTTTTATTTACTCTTAAATTCTTCATTTATTAAAATAAATAAGTTAATTGGGAGTTTGAAATAATAACTTAGAAAAAATAAATAAATTTTATAATAGAAATTCTGAAGGGACAAAATATGAATTTTTAATAATTTTTTTTTTAGAAATCAGTTATTTTAATAGCAAAAAAAATTAACGCAATTTGCCAAAAAATAAGAATATTGGAGCTTCATTTGCCCCCTTGTATCCATCTCTGCAATGATAATTAATAATTGAGAAGATATATAGAATTGAATAATTTTACCTGCCGAGAGAGCCTGAGAAGTTGTTGCAGTTTCTTTTTTTTATACATTGAATTTTTTTTGTCATTCGTTTCCAGATCCATATCTTCATACATTGTGTTATTTTTCTCTACAACTATTTCATTCCAGTTGAAGATTTCCATTTCAAGAAATAATTTACGATCTATAAAATTAAAAAAAAAAATTATCATTTGAATCACAATTTATTGTATATATACTAGGGTCCGACCGAAACAAGATTTTCAGCCGAAACCGAAACCGAATATTCGGCCTCAACCTTAGTTTCGGCCGAAACCGAAACTTGTATTTTCTATAAAAAATTTTTTTCATTTTATCTTTTTTTTTTTGAATTTTTTTCCCTTCGGTGAAAATCATTTTACCTTTTTTTTAGGGAGACTAAATTTTTTTCTCCCTCAAGTGCAAATTATTTGACCTTTTTTTTTTTTTTTTGCATGCGAGTCTCATCCCATTTTTTCAGACTCTGGTTTCGGCCGGCCGAAAGGTTCGGCTACTTTTTGGCCGAAACCGAAACTACGGCCGAAACCATGATTTTTGGCCGAAACTGGCCGAAACCGTAACCGAAACCGAATATTCGGTCGGTTCCTAATATATACATTAGGGTGGTGGTCATTATTTTTCAAGTTTGTAAAAATTAAGCTCCCAGCCTCTTGTTTCAATCACAAAAAACGATATGTTGAAAATTTTAGCTTCATCGAACAACTGGGAGGGGTCCCGCAAGGGTCTTGAAGTTTTAAAATATTCGCCCGAAAAGATTTTCAGGAAAATAATTTTTTTCTACTTATTTTAATTATATATCCCTTGTTGGCAATAGTAATGGAAATTAATGTAAGGTTTAATGAATTTAATCATCATATGTCCTATTGCAGAAAGTCTACACTTTCAAGGTGGCGTCAAAGAAAGACGTTCATATACAGGGTGTCCGGACTTTTAAAAACCAAATTATTACCTTAAATTTTATTCAACACAAATAACAAATTGCATAATAATAAAGGAAAAATCATAAAATTATATTTGTTTGCTCTGATACAGGCCCTGAGTAGTGAAAATGGTCAAACGCGGTGCGAACCCCATTTGATTTCGTCCCAATCCTTCAGGGACTCCACCGATTTGCGTGGTTTATCCTGAAGAATTCTCCAGATGGTAAAGGTAAACGGGTTCAAATCGGGCGAATAAGATGGCCATTCCTGAGCTTTGCAAAAGTTCTGTATTGTTTTTGCTCGAGCTCGGGCCGGTGCTGAATCCTGTTGAAAGATGCATTGATGATGCGGGTAGTTTTGTTCGGCCCAAAATGTCACCGAGGAAATTGAGCGCCTTAACTTTCATTCCGTTTTCGACAAAATCCAGGCTGATTTTGCCTTTGGAGGGCATCCCGACCCATACGATGAATCCTGCAGGTTTCTGGGTGTGTGAATCGATCTGTTCTTTTTTGTTGGCTCTCTAAGGTTTTGAACGTTGTGAGTCTGTTCAACACTGAAGAATTTAGATCAAATCTAAATATATTTTTAGAAAGAGTGGTTCAATACTCTCGGACCTTTTTTTCTTCTTTTTTTTCGATATGACGTCATTTTACCGCATGAGAGGACTCGCGGGAAATCGTTTTTTGTTATTTTAAACTACTGAAGATTCCCAACATCTAATCAGATCAGAGTGAATATGTTGTCAATTTGTGCAGCAAGAAAAACTTTAAGAGATTAAAAGTGATTGGATTGGAGGTGATTTTGCATTATATATATGTTACGCCGAATCGACGAAATTGCTTATTTCATGAAATCGGCAAAATTTTGCCGTTTTTGTGATTTCGGCAAGCCCTCTGCCTATTTAACGAATTAGGTATTATTTTTTCTTAGTTTTGCCCATTTCACGAAAAAAGCAGCGTTACATATATATATATATATATATATATATATATATAATGCAAAATATCCTCCAATATATTCTCAATGCCTGAAGAGGCTTAAATAAAAGCGAAATAGCCTAAAAAATTAAACATATACAATTGTTTCAATTTATTGATCCAAATAGTCCCTTAAACTTTATTATATTTGATTTAGAAATGTTTATTTTTTTTTTAAGAATTTGTCCTTACGACACCGAGTTAATTTTAAATAACAAAATTGATCTCTTTTTTATTTATCTCATTTTCTCTTAGCCTGATAAAAAAAAGAGTTATTTGAGTAAGAGGCTCAGAAGAAAATAAAACATTTAAATGTTTGTTATTTTATGCTTAAGAATAAAATAAAATTTAAAGAGAAATTTAAACCCTTGGCCCATCTTGCTATCTACACCCAACAGTTTCTAATTATCTTTCTAATAATAATTAGTATTAGTGAAAAAATAAAAAAAAATAGAGCGAATAAAATAAATAATAAACTCACAAAGAAACAAGATGAAATGAAGGTGAATTAACCAGGATTGAGGATGTCAAGTTGCATCTTGGAGACATTTCTGAAAATAAAAAGAAACAATCTAATTATCAATTGAAAGAGAGTTAATTTTAAATAACAAAATTGATCTCTTTTTTTTATTTCATTTTTTATTTTATGAATGTCAATCAATATTAATAATGTTTACCTTATTTAATAATATTCATTCACTCTGCATTTTCTTCGAACACACAATGTCTTGAAAGAGATCTCTCTTTTTTAGATACAGTTGATAATTGCATTTCAATTTTGGCCATTTCCTTTCATTAGTCATATATATATATATATATATATATATAACATGTTATATATATGATTGATGGATGTTGTGTTCTCTAATATCTGTTGAAGAGTTGTTTTGACCCAAAATCACATCTGAAATTAAAAATAAATATCATTAAAATAAATGAAATCATTTAAAAGAAAGAGTGATTAAAATTAATTTAAAAATAGAAAGGTCAGGAAGATATTCAATGAAATTAACAATATTCTGTCTGAATGACATTTGAAAAAATTCAAAAATCATTTATAAAAAATTAAAATAATTCAAATAAAAATAAAGAATGTGAGATTAAATGATTTGTTTTAGTTAATGTGGATCAGATTGTTTTTTCCCTATTGACTCCTCATTATCATGACTTATTTTTGATTTCAAACTTTCATGAAAGAGATTTAGAATAAAAAAATTCATTAAATAATAATTTTACAAACCCGTAAATAATAGAAATAAGAAAACATATTTTAAAACAAAACTCATAATTATTTAAACTAATTAAAAATAAAAGAAAATGAACATGTTGATTTGTCAAATTTGAGAAAAGTGTGAATCAATTAATAAAACGAATGATCTATTTAATTTATATAATTTGCATGACGAATTTAAATAAAAAATGAATATTAAACTATTAAAAAAGGTTGAAGTATTAAAAAAATAAGAATAAAATTTGACAATTAAAGGTTAACTTGTTAGAACACAAGTTTATAATATTTCTGTTGTTTTATTTAATGAATTTATTTAAAATAATAGTCCTGAATCAATTAATTAAATATTTGATTACATTACTGACCTTAAAAATGAAAATATTTGAGATGAATATAAATAATTCGAAGCAGCCCAAGTTCACACTTGCCCAGATCCACACGCTCCCCCCCTCGCTATGTGCAAACCAAGGTAGCCCACGGGCTGCTCTGGGGTGCCCTCGGGCTGCCCTGTGCTGCCCGAGGACCTTACCAGACAAACCCCTAGTCGCACATGTTTTCATAACAACCAATCAATTTTATAATTATTTTTTAATAATCGATTATCTGAATGAATAGAGGAAAAAATCCTAATTTAAATTATATTAATTCCCCATTTAACGCAAAAGCAAAATATCCGACCCACACGACTTGAAATGAGTAATCAAATAAAAAAAAAAAATATTAATTTATCGTTTTTTTCCTTTAGACGGGATAAAAAAATAAAATTCTAGAGCCCTGCACGGGCAGATTTTTTTTGCCCGGACCGGCCCGTGTCCGTATTTTTTATTGACTTCTCGTCCGTACCCGGCCCGTAATTTTTTACCATTCTTCAGACCCACCTGAGCCCGCCCGGAATTTTTTCAGACCCGCCCATACCCTCCCGAGATTTAGTGAGTGAATGAACGAATGTCTAACAATTTTTAAATAAAATTTCATTTGCATGCCCGTCCGGCCAAACCCGTTTATTTAGACTTGCTAGCCGCCCGTAAGTTTTTCATGGCCTCCAAAGCCCGCCCGGCCCGGCCCGAGGGCCGGGCGGGTAACGGGCCTACGGGTCAACCCGTATCCGTGCAGGGCTCTAACTTAAGCTGTTTGTTTTTTCCAATTATGAACGTAATTTTTCATTTCCAATCCTCTTAGAATTTTTAATCATTAGTTAGAAATGCTTTTCCACGTTCCCAGGGGAGCGTGTGGTTAGTAAGCCAGATTTTAAAAGAGCGAGAATGACCTTTTCCAGAAAAATGTAATTATTATTTGTGATATGAATGATATATTGACAAAATTTGATTGTCCGGACTTACATAGTGCAGAATGTATAGTGTGAAATGCGCTGAGATGGGGATCCTCCAGCGAGAAGGGAGAAGTCAATCACTAGCAATAACCACCTCTGTAAAAGATAAAAATTTTTAATTTTTTCTTACTAAATATGATTGTTATGTTTGTGGGTAGAAAGAGAGAATTTAAAAAATATTGACAAACGAATTTTTACTTATTTTTAGGAAAAATAATAATAATATTTTAATTGGAATGGGAAATGTACACCCCCTTTTCTCCCTCTGGTTTCATTATTAAAAATAATAGATAATTTTATAAATTACAAAATGCCAACGGGCTTGGTGTAGTTGGCAGCTCGCCTGCCCAGTATAACAAGAGTCGAGGGTTCGGATCCCAGGCAGTCCGATAGATATATTTGGAAATAACGGGTATCATAAAAGGCATAAGTTGCCGAAAAAACTGTGTGTGAGTGTGAATGGGAAAAATTTGAGTGTTTAAAAAAAAAAAAACTTAGAAAAAATAACAATAAAGTGTTAACCCTTAATGAAAATGAAATATGCAAATTATAAAAACCTTTTAATTAAGAGTAGAGGGGTGTGTGATGTTTTATTCTCACTAATAGAATCGGAATAGGAGAAAAGCAGAGAGATGAATTCAATCGACTGGCTTCTTGCTCGAGGTGAATGCAACTTGAACACTTGCGTCCTGTTTCTTTGATAATGATGATGACGAATATGGATGATTTTTTTTTCTTCTGAAACAAAGAAATATTTATTTATTATTTTTTATCCTATTCTATCAACAACGTAATTTAAATATTCAGTAAAGATTATTTTTTTTAAATCATTGTTTTATTTATCCCGTAATCCTTAGGAGGTTGCAAAATTGGGTCCAAAATACAATTTTTCTACAGACTTAAATAAAACCAATATAACCAAACTACTAGCACAGAGCGAAAATATAATCCAACACCACTCTGAAAACACACAAAATAATATCAGACTAAAAACCATAAATATTCTATCTAACTACACTAACAGAATAAACAATCATAATAGGCCACACCATCAAATCAAATCCAAAGACCCCAAAAAACTCTGTGATTTCCTAAATGAAAATAAGGAAATAATTCTAGTTAAAGCGGATAAATCTAACTGCTCGGTTTTCATGAATACCATAATTTATTCAGACCTGATTCGGGCAGACGACTTCCTGGAGGGGGTTTGGGATATGGAAAATTTTTTGAAAATTAGACATTTAAATTTGCGTTTTTAGCTACCCTGGAACGTGGAAAATATTATCAAACTTAATTTGAGCTTAAAGGGCCCGAGCTACCTCAGGAAAAAATTTCCAAATGATTTTTTTTTTATTGAAATTTTAAGATTTGAGCTTAAAAGGCCCGGGCCCATGGGCGTACCCAGCGGGGGGCAGGGGGGCTGCCCCCCTAGAAGGAAAAAAAAATTATGTTTATAAAGTGAAGAAACGAAACAAAATTGGTGGATGGCGACGGGGAATGATTTTTTATGTTAGGACTTGAGGGTTTTTAGGCCTTTAATTCGAAGGCTTTTCCCCTCTATATAAATAAATAGCTGTCACAATCTGGACGACCATGAACTGCCCCCCCTGGACGACCATGATATGACCATGCCCCCCCCCCTAGATTTGATCCTGGGTACGCCCATGCCTGGGCCCCTTCAGAAAAAAATGATTTTTTATTGTAATTTTAAGATTTGAGCTTAAAGGGCCCGGGCCATTTAAAAAAAAAAATTTTTTTTATTGAAATTCTAACCATCAAAATTATTTTTAATTAGAATTTTAAGGTTGGAGCGCAAAGGGCCTTTTACCGCATGGGAGCACACGGGAGATCGTTTTTTGAAATTTTAAACCACTGTAGATTCCGTATAAAATTCAACTCTGTTCCGAACATAGACACTCTATCACTTCAAATTCCTCCATTGACTTTTCCCTTCCCCCTCGACCCCCTCGTCATCGCACTCTCACCGGTCCTCGATTTTGATAGTCTCCTATCTTCTTTTAGATCTATGTCTATTAAAAGCCAGTAAAATACATGAAAATTAAATTCAAGAATTTGATTAGGATCTTGGAATATTATTTCATCTGCATTTAAAAGGTAATTTACATTTTTCATTTGAATCCATTTTTAGTTATTAATTTTCTTTTTTTTTCACATACTTCATTTTTTTTTATTCATATCTAAAAACCATCATATGAATCTAAAATGTAATTAAATATTATGCTATTCCAATTATCCTCCTTGTAACTTAATATATTCTCTATTTTTCAAAAAATTAATTATCATATCATAAAATAATTTATTTTAAATAAATTTCTTTTTATTTTAAATATTTAAAAACAAAATACAGTCCTTGATATATATATATATATTTATAATATTAACTCTGTTTATATCTAATGAAAAATATAAACTTATTTTGAAATAAATCTTTCAGTTGGTAAATGGAGGGGACACATTACATGAATTCCACAGTGAAAATGGAGGGTACACATCTAAATTATGTGCAAACGTCAAATTCCAAAGAGCAGATCCCTCAGGGATTTTACTGTTCCTATTCAAAATCTGGAAACAATTCTCATGTAAAAGAGCCTTTGCTCAATTATCCTCTCTCATATAATGATGCTAAGTAAGGATTTACCATTAAGAACATTATTTTTTTTTCTCATTTTTTAAAAATATTTATTATTTTTTTAGTTTAATGAATCAACCGAACCCTGGACATTTTGGCCGGACAAGTTCCAATGGCTTTCATTCCTGTTCTTTTAAATATTACGGGCCTCATCATGCAAACACAGGATCACCCAATGCCAGGTTAATTGTTTTTGTTTTTTTATTATTATGTGTTGCATAAATGTTTTCAAAATATTACTGGGTAATCGACCGGCACCTCACATGTTCATCTTCATTATCAAACCTCCTCCCTTATAGATATTATGTTTGTTTCTTTGAAAAATAATCTAATACAAATTTATTACGACCCCTCATTAAATCATATTTTTGTACTGAAGATGACCAGTACTCTGCAAATAAAATGATTGACAGACACCGTCAGATAATTTCAATCTCTAAATGTTTTGATTTTATGTCTTCTGTATATATTGTATATTGCAATGTTGGGTAGCGAGGATGCAGCCAAAGAGGTTTTGGACCAAAGAAAAAACAACAATTCCAAGTGAGACGTTTCGGCGAAAGTTTTATTTTGCCATCTTCAGTCCTTCAGGAATTTTTTCATGTACATATTCATTATGCACATGTGTCATTTGGCCAAGTCGGTTTTTTAAAAATTTCTACTATGAGGGCAATGGCTCAGTGAGTTTCGAAGTATTAATACTTCGAAACTCACTGAGCCATTTAAAAAAACTAAACTTTTTCATAATCTCTGATATCGGAAAAAGAAATATTTTAAATTTTTCTGATACACTTGACCGAGCCCCCCCCGCATCGGGGGGGGGGGTTTGCGGGGATGTACAGTGAAGGACAATATTAAGTTCCACCCATGCGTTTTCCACTTGTGATTATTATATTGTTTTTATAAAAGAAAATGAAAATCTTTATTGGAAATTTTCTAGGTTTGAACCATGAAAGTTTTTTTTTTTTTTAAATGAAATAATCATAAGTACAAAACGCATGGGTGGGACTTAATATTGTCCCTCACTGTACGTTACGCCACTGCATAAAATCATAGAATTGAAAATAGGTGGTAAAGAGATAAAATTTTGCTAGTTTTTTTAATAGTTTTTCAAAAAAATAATTAACCCCTCAATTATACTTATAAGATAATAATATTATAGTCTTATAACTGACACTTGAAAGAATATATATATAAGAAATCGGAATTCGACAAACAAAGTTAAAAGACTTCAAAATCAGCTGATCTTTTAAATTTGTTGGTGAATATTTGCAAAAATACTATTTTCATTAATAAATTTTGACGATATAATTAATGACTTTGCTCAAATGAAAGCTAGAAGAGTACAATTGAGTGAAAATTAAATATTCTTATCATATAAATAATGTAATATATTTTTGTGTACAATAAATTTTTTATATGATATCTATTTGAACTTTTTCCCAAAAAATATAGGGGCCCAAAAAGTTTTTGCACAGGGCCCTAAAAAAGCTAGTTAAGGCCCTGTATATATATATATAAATAATATAATTCTTTTTATAAATTTATGGTGAGAACTAGATCTAAGCCTGAGGAACGATGAGCACACCAAGTTCAAAGCGCATGTCTCGTTCAAAAACTATCAAAATGATGCTTGTTGCTATTTATTAAATAGATTCTGAATTCTTTTGACCTCTCCAGCAATTTACGGCATTTTGATTAGAGACAGCTTCTACTTGATGCCCTCCCTAAAGCAAAAATATACAATTCTTTGATTTTAGACATATAATTAAACCAGGGTTTAATACTATGTGTCGCAGAAATATTCTGTGTCCTAATAAATTCTAATTTATTTTAAAAGAGAACGACTAAAATCACTAGAAGAGTAATTAAGAGTGAGCCTGACATCGATAAGTCCCCGAATAAAAAAACTTTGTTCTATACATCAGTCCCACCCATCGCATTAAAAATTTATATTTTTCTTTCCAATTGATTGATACAACATTTGAAAGAATATAAAATTCAGCATTTGTTAAACATTATTACCAATAGAAATAAACAAATAAAGATGATCAAAGCTATTTAGTGTTGGGGAATTAATTTTATATATATATATATATATATATGGCTCATTCTCAAAAAAAAATCGAAATCGATGTCCTTAATGATTTCCTCAGAGCAGATTTGTCAATTATGAAGGTTATTTTTTTTTTATAAAAACTACTGTACTAGATGTACCAAATTTGTTTCTTATATGTTAAATAGAAAGGATATATCCAAGAACGTACCCTAAAAATCATTCCCTCACAATGTCCCAACTGCTAAACAAAGAGAATCATGAACTTAAATCGAATCATTAAATTAAATATCTACAACGGAATAAAGTATAAATATAAAATAGTTGTATAATTTCCTAATTGTTAAAATCTCTACACGATTGACAAAAATTCTGACGACCCCAAAATATCTTGCACAGAATGAGACTGAGACTCGCCAACGATAAACACTACAAACATTTACTATATAAGGGTCAAATTTGTAAAATCAATCGTTCTCAAGACTACACTATGTGAAAAGAGAAATCTAACTCACATAATATTTAATTGTCCTATGTATGAAACTAGTAGGGAAAGATACTTGAAGGAATATAAGACGACATATTTGGTGGCTTTGTTAGACATTAATGGAATAAAGAAGATAAATATTTTGTAGAGGAAATAATAAAAAGGAGAAATTTAATAAATTAAGCCATAAATCTGTATCTATGCAATTGATAGTTTTTGAATCGGAATTAAATAAATTACGATAAGTTTTGTATAAAAAAATATGAGAAGTTTGTACATTTTTTAATTGAAGGATCAGGATGTCATTCGCCCCTGGTGGATTTAGGTAAGTAAAATTTTTTGTGGTATATATATATATATATATAATATAAAATATATAATATATAAATTTTAAGAAAATATATAATTTTTTAAATAAAATCACAATTTTTAATTATAATCTTATTTAACTGAAATAAAATAAGATTATAATTAAAAATTGTGATTTTATATATATATATATTTTCTTAAAATTTTATTATATAGTAATTTCATATATACCAAAAAAATTTTACCCACCTAAATCCACGAGGGGCGAATGACATGAGTAAAATTTTTTTGGTATATATATATATGAAACATATATATAATTTTTTAAATAAAACCACAATTTTTAAATATAATCTTGTTTAAGTTGAAATCACAATTTTTAATTATAATCTTATTTAAGTTGAAATCACAATTTTTAATTATAATCTTATTTTATTTCAACTTAAATAAGATTATAATTAAAAATTGTGATTTCAACTTAAACAAGATTATATATATATATTTCATATATATATACCAAAAAAATGTTACTCACCTAAATCCACGAGGGGCGAATGACTTCCTGATCCTTCAATTAAGCTGATGAAAATGGACAACAATCGCCAAGGATTCTCATTTAATATATATTTATATTTCGTTATATTATATACAGTAGAGTCTTGCTAATCCGGACTTCGATACTCCGGATAATCCGGCGGGTTGAAATGGGATATTGCACCAAAAAAAAGGGGTAATTTAAGAAAACAATGTCATTATAGATTTTTTTCAAGAGGTAAATATGCATGCATTATATTGTATTATGTTTCGGGTAATCCGGCATAGACCCGGACCCGTTTATGCCGGATTAGCAACTCGACTCTATAAATAAATTGCCTATAAATTATTTATAAAATAAATTTTTTTTTTTTTTTTTTAGATTTTACAATAAAAATAATTATACATCTCCACATCATTATAGAAACAAAAACAATTTTAATTCATCAAATCATATGATTTACGAGGATCATCATCATCATGCCTATTATAAGTAATTCTCATTTTCAAAATCCATTAGAAAATTAAATTATTATCATAAATAATCTAATATTTTCTTATTTTTTTTTTTTAGTGAAAGAGAAATTAGAGATACGCAACCATTAAGGCGGTTGCATAAAACAAGAACGATTCCTGCACATCCTCATTTTATAGGAAGAAATGTTGGAAGTGTTGTAGCACGACATCATGAGGAAGGTTTTATTTACCCTCCTATACCATTTATTAAGCAAGGATTTTTAGTAAATCCTGATAGATTTTTAAGCAGACCATCGCTTATACATAAAATACCCGATTTAAATTTTCTTGATAGGAATTTACGAGATGAGGTAAGCAAAAAAAATTTCATTTACATATATATATATATATATATATATTGGGGCATTCCACGCCAACTCGACCACTTTTGAACCCGACCATTTTTGATTTGGCTGAAACTTTGTCATCTTTTTGTACCCTATTGAAAACGTGTCTGAGAATTTTTTCAGATTTTTCAACCCAGCCAAAAAAAGTTATAGCATTTTCAAAAAACATCGATTTTTTTTTTAAATAACCGTAAAACTGTCAAAAATTAACTTATCGGGACGTTTTTTTTTTTTTTTTTTTTTTGAAATTTTTGTCTTTAAATGTACTTTTCAGAAAAAAATATGACAAAATTTTACAGATTCATCTTGAACGTTTTTTTGACATTTTCGGAAAAAAACAAAATTTTCGGGATGAATGACACTTTTTTTTTTAATTTTTTTTTTTTATAAAAAACTTTGATTTTTTCTACAATTGCTCTGAAAATTTCAGAGTGGGATTATTTCGCGTTCTATTTTTTTTTTATTTTTGAAAAAAAAAATTTTTTTTTTCTCCGCTTATTTTTCATGACGGTGCTCTTAAATTTTTCCAGGACTGTCCGAGATTCTAGAAAATTGAAGAAAAATAATAATAATAATAGTTAGGGGTGATGAAAATCGAGAAAATTCCATTTATCCTGAAAAAATTAGAAATTAGTTGTGTATTCAACTACTGAAGAATTTGAAGCGTCAAGTAAAAGCTTAGAAACATGGGCGTAACTAGGGGGGTGCCGGGGGCCTGGCCCTCCCAGAAAGCTCCTTTCCCCAAGAAAAATTGAGAAAATATGGGGCTTTCCAGGCCCACCCGAAGATGGCTGGTCCCATGGCCCCCCTTCAATTTTTCTTGGGGTAAGGAGCTTTCTGGGAGGGCCAGGCCCCCCCGGCACCTCCCTAGTTACGGGGGGGGGGGGGGTAATCTGGTGTGACTCGTCGCACAGCACACTATTTTTTCTTAATTTCTGTAATTTAAAGGCGCATTCTGTACTTGTTGGCCAGAATATAAATACAAATCAAATTTTTAAGTATTAATTTTTAAAATTTTACATTAAAAATAAATTTTTTTTCGAAAAATAGGTATTTTTTTCAAATTTCGGGGAGAGGATAATTACCCCCATTATCCCCCCTTGTATCCTCCCTTGCCATGGCAACCATTTCTCCTATCTCTCCTATGAAGTACAAGTGTGCTTCAAAACACGTCAAGGGCCAAATGAGAATATACATTTTAAAGAGCATGTAAAAAAATCATTCATTTATGAATTTTAAACAAAATTGTTGTAGCGAATTTTGAGAAAATCGGAAAAAAACTGAAAAAGTACATCAACAAAGTACTCGAGATATTTTCCTTTTAAAGTACTTTTTGGCCGAATTTGTTCAAAAGCTTATTTTGAGTGTCCGGGAGGGTAACTAACTTAAATATAAAATTACAATCAGGGAGCTCAATTCCTTCATGCTAAAAATCGTTACACACACACACACAGACCAATTTGCGGGACCCACTTTTTAGGACTCAGGGGACCTCAAAACATGTATATCCATCAAAATCTCGACAGCAAATTTTTGACATGTTCGATATACTTTTTCTCTATATATATATATTTCATATATAGGATAAGAGAAAGTAATTAGAACCAACAATAATAATCATTTTCAAAAAATGGAAATCCAGATACATTATATTCATGTATTCATAAGCATTCTAATTATAAATCTTAATAAAAATAAAATATCTCAAATGTCTTTTAGTATTTTGTCGATAAATACTGAAATAAAAATCAAATCTGCTAAATTTGATTTCTTTTTAATTACATATTTTGTTTATTTGTAAATGTAAATTAAATAATTCTTATTATAATTTCAGTTATCCAATGAAATATGGCTCAAATATCTTAGACACAAACAGACTGAAGGACAATTCAAACAGAAAATGCAACTCTGGAAACAACTCTATCTATATATTAAAGTAGGTCAAGAGGATTCTATTTTCAAAAGATAAAATTCAACAATTTTAATATTCTTCTAGAGTATATTTCCATATTATGGACTATATATAGTGGGATCAACAATGAGTGGTTTTTCATTGACGTCAAGCGATATTGATTTATGCCTACTTGTAAGACCTTCGGAAATGGATCAACGCATTGAAGCTGTCTCTCATTTAGGACAATTATTAAAATTTCTTCGTCGTTTAGGTAAATATACTTTCTTTATACAAGGAAAAATTTGTTTTCTAACTAAATATACAAAATAAACCTAAAAAATGAAATGAGTGAGTTGTATTTTTATCGTAAAAAAAGTATTATCAATGGTAATTTCTTTTGGAAATTGTAAGCGAATCTACCTTAGTAAAATTTTGCATAACTTTTAAATGGGTGAATCCAGAAATAAGACAAATTTTGAGCTCAATACGCTCATACCCATTCCTACTTTTCAGGGGCTACACCCCACTCAACGTAAAGTTCCTGCTGTTGTTGGAATGCCACTCCCTTGCTTACATTAGGTGGCTGGAGCTTTACTTTGACGGCCTAAGTCGTAAAGATAGGTGGTGTGTACAGTGAGGGACAATATTAAGTCCCACCAATGGGTTTTCTACCCAGACAGCTTGGAATATTACAGTAATGTTGCAGCAATATTGCAGCAACATTGATGCAATATTGTAACTCAAACAGCAACATTAGAGCAATATTGCTTCAATATTACTGCAATGTTGCAAAAAAACGGACATAGGAATATTGCAACAGTATTGCTGCAATGTTGCCGCAATATTCCTAGTTTGGAATATTGCCGCTGCAATATTGCAGCAATGTTGCCAATATTTTGCAATATTGATACAATATTCCTGCAATATTGGCAATTTATGCAAGATTCGCAATATTTCTGCAATATTGCTGCAATATTCCAAGCTGTCTGGGTACTTGTGATTATTTCATTGTTTTTAAAATATATTTTTTGATGGAAACTTTCATGGTTCAAACCTAGAAAATTTCCAATAAAGATTTTCATTTTCTTTTATAAAAACAATGAAATAATCACAAGTAGAAATCGCATGGGTGGGACTTAATATTGTCCCTCACTGTACGTGATAATGGAAATAAATGTATTGGTCCAAAAATTGGTTTTGTTTCTGGATTCATCATTATCCTACACGGCCTTCCTCCCACATTTTCATCTTATTATTCTGATTTTTCACAAAGTGTGAGTGAGATCCTAATATTTTTCAAATCTGTCTTACTAATAAAAATAAACCTTTTATTATATGTTAATAAAATTTTTCATTTATTAATTTAGATATAATTGAGGATATCCAGTTAATACAAGCAAAAGTCCCTATTTTAAAATTTCATGAAGTTGAGCATGGATTCAACATTGACATTAACTGTAATAATTCAGTTGGTGTAAGGAATACACATCTTCTATACTGTTATTCACAATGTAAGTTGATTAAAATATAATTTTGTAACACTTTCTTTTCCATATATAATTTGCCTATCACATAACAAAGAAATTGAAAATTTCGAAATTTCTGAAAAAACTTTAGGTAAAGTACTACTTCCAGGTGACGTATTTGCTCCAAAAGTTGATAGAAATCTACAATTTTAGTTCTAAAAAAAAAATGAAAATATTTTTTTCTGTAAAAACTATTTAGTTAATTTAATTCTTTTAACGATATATTTTTATTTTTTATTTTCAGTGGATTGGAGAGTGAAACCTTTGGTGATTTTAGTTAAATTATGGGCCAACTACCATCAAATAAATGATGCGAAAAATTGCACAATTTCTTCATATTCTTTAGCTCTTATGGTAATTCATTTTTTGCAATGTAAGTTTTAATTTTCTATTATTAATAACTTGTTATTTACCATCATTTGGATTAATTTGCTTCAATCTTTTCTTTATTATCTATTATTTATATTTTTTATTTATTTATAGTCCGTCTGTCTGTCACGCTCTATTTGGGGGCAACTTCCCGTTGGAATTTTGAAACAAAAGTTTTTATGCTTAAACAGGACCTTCTAGGGATTACAGTACGATTATTTTCATCCCGAAATTCCTATAACTTTTAGAGTTATTAATTCCTAACGTTACCGATTTCTCCCTTAGGAAATGTATAGAGTATTCTAACATTTTAAGGTGCGCGTCTCGGGGTGCCAATTTTGGGAGTTTCCAGGGGCCACAATTTTGAAGCTATCGACCTCAAATTTTTTTTTAATTAAAGTTATTTAAAATATCTACAACTTATAGAAGCCCTTTTTTTGATTTTCGAAAAAATAAATTTTTTTTTTAGATTAATCGCATTAAAGAAATGATATTTTAAAAAAAATTTGCTCTATATCTTATAGATAATTAAATTAGTAATCATTGTGTTAAAAAATAATTAATTTTTTACCCTTAATTAATTAGCTGGAATTTTTCAAATGAAATAGAATAAATCCCTTGTATCCCTATGGGAAAAACTAACGCCATCTCTTGCCGCCTAGAGTAACTCGGTACTGAATCGTCTTCTAACGGCTTTTTGGGACGCGCACCTTAACATCAATTTTGCCCTGATGATGAGTGTGTTCGGCACGCGAAACGTCGACTTTTATTTTTCATCTTAATATACCACATCTTCATTTCAAATCCAAACTTCAATATATACAATTTAAACTATCATTCTTATATATGATGTAAAAAGTAAATTATTAATACCTAAGGTTGAAATTTTTTTGAAGTAAAAAGGCTCATTAACCTCATTGCATCATCATGTATAGAAGAATACCTTTATCGAAATTTTTGAATTAATTATAAGTATATAATTTAGTCATTTTGTATTTGTTTTATATATTTTTTTCTTTTTAGGCAAATTTATTTTAACGAAAATAATAAAATTTTTCTAAATTTGTTCTCAATCTCCTACAAATATGTGAGATGATTGTCTAAATTAATTTTAAAAAATCATTCAATTTTTTTATTTTTTAACATTCGTGCTCTTAATTAAATCTCTCTTCAAAGAACAATTTCATTAATAACACAAATTGAATTTTTTTATGATATAAATTACACATTAATTATTGATATATTTTTCCAATATAGTTTTTGTATATAAAAAATACTTATAACGTATTATTGACATTGTCCTGAGGAAATGCCCAATTGGTACCCGAAATTTGGAAAAATTGAATAATCTAATAATAACACAGACCGACAAAATAAATTTTGTGCCTTGGAAGTAAAACATATTATTGGGTATATAAGTAGCTCTGAATACTATCAGTTTTTTTCCTATTATCTCCAGTTAGAGAGATGGAGCTAAGCAACTGATGAGCAAAAGTTATAATTTCAGTGAATTATATTAGAATGATAGATAGCAAGAAAGGATGTCAGTGAAAAGGAGAGCTCTATCGAATAAAAATCTCAATTCAGAAGACGTTTCGGTTTTATTTAAATAAATCCATCATCAGTTCTTAATAGCCGAAACGAGCATAAATAATAATTGTAATACAACAACATAAAATATTTTTTTAATTATAAAAACATCAGATCTTACATTATTGGGAATCTCAAGGTGTACACCAATGAGATGCAGATAGCAGGGGCGCCAGAACCAATTTCAATCAGGGGGGTGGGGGCAAAATAATTTTTTGTAGAAAATTAAAATAATTTAATATGTTCAAATAGTATAAAACAAATCTACTATAAAGCTTTAAAAATTTTAAATAAAATCACAATTTTAATAAAATTAAAATTTAAAAAAATTTGCTAGTGATTTTATCAAAAATTTCTTTAGGCTATATAGTAGATTTGTTTTATACTATGTGAAGGAAATAAATATTTTTAATTTTCTTCTTTTAATTCAATATAAATTGTTTTTAGAAATTAGAAATACAATAGGGACTATATAAAAAATTTTGGAAAAAAATGAATTTCTTACTCTTTTAATTTTTTTTTAATTTAAAAGATTTTATTTTTCAAAAGGAAAAATGTATCATTTTTAAAAATAAATGAAATAAAAGAAGACTTATTGCCCCCTCCTATAGGATGCCAGGGGAAGGGCAAGGGTACATTCCCCCCCCCCCCCCCAGTTCCGGCGCCTATGGCAGATAGAGTTGTTATATAGTGTTATAAACATATACAAAATTATCTACATTTCATTGGTGTACACCTTGAGATTCCCAATAATGTAAGATCTGATGTTTTTATAATTTAAAAAATATTTTATGTTGTTGTATTACAATAATTATTTATGCTCGTTTCAGCTCTTAAGAACTGATGATTGATTTATTTAAGTAAAACCGAAACGTCTTTTGAATTGAGATTTTTATTCGATTAAAGGTTCTCCTTTTGGCTGACATCCTCTATTCCTGTCTATCATTCTAATCTATGAACTATATTATATTATATATAATCCCTGTTGAGAACATTAATGTGGTTGAGGTACAACCATAGAATCTAATGTGATCAATGTTTTGTTGCAGAATTGAATAAATGCAATAGCTTCCTCAAGAAGAATGTATGTTTTAACCATCCAGATGAATTCTGCTTCATTTGTGGAAGGTATATCTTGAAAGAATATACAGTGTCCCACAAAGCACTGACACATCTGAGAAATGAGTTAAAAAAACGGAAAGTATCTTTCGATACCGTTTGTTGCATTCTACTTAACAAGGCGTGGAATTATATCCCCCCAAAAATATGTCTCGTCTGATAACCAAATGTTTTCAACATGAATTTTGACTGCATCCAGCTCTTAGTTCATAGCATTCGCAAATGTCTCGTGTGCTATAATTCAAGTTGGTGTTCGCTTATCCTTTGAAATTGGTTCATTCCTTGGATCACCTTGTTTTGAATTTTCACCATAGCTTCACTTTTTCCAATACGAGATGCAGACTCGTTCCATGAATCGAAGATGTTTGCGAACCCTATGAAGCAGCCAGCACCTGCTGGCGAAATTCATTTTGGCAACATTTGCTTATCAGGCGAAACATATTTCTCTTTTGAGGGTATAAAATTCAATGGTTTCTCAAGTAGAATCCAGAAATCTATCGTTTTCCTTTTATTTTTTTATTCATTTTTCAAATATGTCAGTACTTTGTGAGACACCATGTAGGAAATGTATTTCTTACTTTGTTGAAAGAACGCATATTAGTTATTTTCACGTCAAGCTGTACGACCAAGATTAGCCATAGGCTACTTATAATGTGTGCAAAACTTGCGTGGAGCATTTGCGTTACTGGGAGGAGATACCTGAAATTTGTTATCTAAAGGACCAACATAACAACTGGTACTTTTGACCACCTTATGATTGTCCTTTGGATCCCTACATTAGTATACAAAATTTCAGGCATGGGATATTTCAAATATTTTCTTCTTAAGGAAGCCATTGCATTTATTCAATTCTGCATAAAACATTTATCACGTTAGTTTCTATAGTTGTTTTTTTAGTCATTCATTCCATGTCAAATCATCATGTCGTTACATTAATTTCAAATTTTTATAAAAAAATTTATTTGTTCTTTTCATTGGGTTACTAAAGTAACTTGAACATTTTTTTTTATCGGAAACTATTTAAGATATACATGTATACCATTAAGTAACTCATTGAAAAGCAAATAAAATTTTCATCAAAATTTGAAATTAAAACATTTTTATTTCTTCACCTGGCTGGTTTTTTTCCGAGAATGCTCCCGTCTATTTCCAATATAATAATATATGTTTAATAAAGCTTTTGTAGTTTGTATTATTATTATTAATATGGGAGTTATTAATTATAGACCACATTTTATTATTAATTATTTATTAAAAATATAAATACTGTACAACGTTTCGACTTCTTATTCTGCAGTCGTTTTCAATTACTGTACACTTGCTCAGACTGAAGTGATCTAACCTCTAAGGGACCGTTACGTGCATTTTATATATTGATACAACAACGTCAGCGCCATCTACAGTCACTAACTTAATAGGAATGACTGTAGATGGCACTGAAGTTGTATATAAAATGCGGATAACGGTCCTTTAGAGGTTAGTTCACCTGAGTCGGAGCAGGTGTACAGTACTTGAAAACGACTGCAGTTGAAACCTTGTACAGTATTTATATTATTATTAAATAATTAATACGAAATGTGTTCTATAATTATAAACTCTCATCAGGGCCGCAGACAGACTTGGCGGGCCTCGGGGCTACTTAATAATACGCCCCCCCCCCCCCCACCCTTAAAGTTTTTTTTAAGTATGTAAAAGGCTATTGTGGCCTTCATGCCAAAAATTTTTTACACAATTTTTGAAATTTTTTGAAAATTAGACACTGATATCTGCGTTTTTAGCTATCCTGAGACGTGAATAATATTATCAAACTTGCTTTGAGCTTAAAGGGCCTGGGCCCCTCAGGAAAAAAAATTTCAAGAAAATCATTTTTTTAATTGAAATTTTAAGATTTGAGCTTGAAGGGCCTGGTCCTCTTCAGGAAAAAAATTTCAAGAAAATGATTTTTTTAATTGAAATTTTAACCATGAAAATTATTTTTTATTAGTATTTTAAGGTTGGAGCGCAAAGGGCCCGGGCCCCGGGGATATAGCCAGGGAGGCCCTGCCCCCCCCCCCCCCCTGTCTGCGGCCCTGATTCTCATAATAACAATAATATATATATATATATATATATAATATATGCTTTATAATATTTATTTATATTTCTCAAAACCAGGCTTAGAAAATTTAGCGCCCAAGCCTAAAATTTTCTTTAATCTACTTTTAACTTTTGAGCTTTTAATTAAGTCATTCAAATGCTCATTTTTACTGTATAAAGATTTTCCCTAATATGACCGGTTGTGACCGTCTGGCTTCCTGGTTTATTCATAATATTGTAATTTTATTAAATTTTTACTTATTTTTCTCTCAATATGATTTAGTTCAATCTCTTATTAATTTCCATAATTGTATATTTTTACAATTTTTCTAGCTGGCGCCCAGCCCTGTGTTCTTCCTTGTCTCCAAAAGCTTTATCAAAACAAATTCACATCCAACAGTGATTTAAATCTCTTAGATTTCTTCGAAGAATTGCCTACATACAAATCAAATAACAATCAGACATTAGGCGAACTACTCATTCAGTTTTTAGAATATTATTCCAAATTTGAGTAAGTAAAATTATTATATAAACGTTTATTAAATAATAATTTTAACATTTAACATTTAACTTTTTAGCTATTCGAAATTTGCAGTTTCTATAAGAATAGGAACTATAATTCCAATAAGCGATTGTCGCACTGTAAATACATTCAAAAACGACCCACATCAGTGGAAATTGCTCTGCGTAGAAGGTAAATATTTTTAATTATGATATTCATCAATGTCAATAATTTAGCGCAGTATCATAGTTGAAGTAGAGGAAATGGACCTATCCAGTGAAAATTGACTCCCGCACTTGAGTGAAACATAACGATTACTCAGGGAGTCCCAAAACTCAAGGATTGTTCAAATAAAAAAAAAAGCATTGTGTGGTTTTATGAAACCACGATGCAAGTGAAACTTTTTTTCGGATCGTAGGCGTTTAACTGAAAATTTTCAGAAAATTATTCAATTAAGGGTATTAAAATCGCGTTTTTAATTTTAACTTAATAATTCGAAAATGAGGATTGATAATGGGAAATCATTAGACGAGTGTTAAAAACTGAGAATAATATTTATTTAGTATTTGAATTATTTTAAAAATTATATTTTATCAATTTAAAAATTGAATAATTAAATCTCACAATTATTTTTTTATAATTCGTCAAATATATTAAATTTCAACTTTCCTATTTTTGTCGTCAAAGCTTGACGTCATGGCTTGTAGCGTCACGGCCTTTCACGTCAAGGCTTGTAACGCGACATGCTGATAAAAGAGCGAAAAAAATTTGAGAGGATCAATTAAAAGTTTCACTTTAAAAAAAAAATTTAAATAAAAGTTCTAGTTTTCAAGTTATGGACATTTTTTGAAAATCTTGAAAATAGCCACCCTTCTATAAATGTTGAAATGCTATGGCTACAAATTTTCATATTTTATAATTGTTAAAAAATTTTGATCAGCTAACTTTGTATCTTGATATCTTAGAAAAATATGCAATAAACAATAATTGCAAATTATGTAAAAAATTAGCGCATTTAATTAAGATTTTAAAATGGTATAACACTTTGTATTTTTTTTTTAATAATTGTATTTTTATGCGAAAATTAAATTTAATCAAATATTTTTCTTTCATTAAAAACAATTAACATTTACTTTAATGGAATAAATATATGAATAAATGTAATTAGTTGTATTAAATTTTATCCTCAAATGAATAAATTTCCAATTACGAATTAGGTTTTGAGATTCGTTTTTTTCGATATATAATATATAAATACAAATATTAAAAAAAAAAGTACAAAGTTTTATACCATTTTAAAATCTTAATTAAATGCGCTAATTTTTTACATAATTTGCAATGATTGTTTATTACATATTTTTCTAAGATATCTAAGTTAGCTGATCAAAATTTTTTAACACATAAATCAAGCAAAAATATTTTTTTTCTCAAAACCAAGGTTATTATCTGAATAGTGATCGATAGCAGTGTTATTCAGATTTCCGTAACAAAAATTAGAATTACATAGGCGCAACCAGGGGGGGGTTTTTTAGGTTTTAACCCCCCCCCCCCCCAGAAGATAAAAAAAATCAAAATATATATATTACAAATAGAAAAGAAAAAATATAATCATTTCAGTTCCGCAAAAGATGATCCGCGGACGGCGCATGGAAAAAAGATTTGGTTCCGCGGGCGGCACATGGAGAAAAATTTGGTCCCACGGGGCAAAATTTAGCGTCTCTAAAAAAAAATAAAATATTTTCCGCAAGGCAAAAAACTTCGGTTCCGCGAAAAAAAAAAAATTTCACAGAAAAATTTTTGAGATCAGCCCCCCCCCCCCCCCCCCCCCCAGGAGCAAATCCTGGTTGCGCCACTGGAATTATAAAATATGAAAATTTGTAGCCATAGCATTTCAATATTTATAGAAGGGTGGCGATTTTCCAGATTTTCAAGATATGTCCGTAACTTCAAAAAACTAAGATACTTTTATTTAAATTTTTAATTTGAACAAACATGAACTGACCTATCTCCTGTTCACGGATTATCTGTGAGTTTTGGGACACCCGGTATAAAAATTTGTGGTATTGTTCTACTTTTGTTGCAAAATTATCCCACTAATTTTTTTTTTTTTTAAATAAATAAAACTTTACAAACACAAAAATGAAGCACCACCTTGTTAAAAAATAGAGATCGAGGGTGATAGAGACACAAAAGTGTTATATCAGAAAAATCATAATTTCACCCAATTTTTTTTCAGAACCATTCGATTTGACAAACGCAGCAAGATCAGTATATAATAAGGACATTTTTCAAAGGATTAAAGAGGTTTTTAAAAAATCTCATCTTGTGTTACAAAAAACCAAAATATTAGAAAATATATTTAAATAGTGGAAGACTTGTGTGGCTTAATAATAAATAAACTATAAGTGGATAACCATCAAGTAATGAAATCCTACTAAATACTAGTCAGGATCTGTGATATTTATTATTAATAATTGTATGAACCTAAAAGATTACTTTAATTTCTTCTCTTCTTTTCAAATCTTTAAAATCAAAAAAAAAAAAAAACAAAATAAAAAAAATAAAAAAAAAATAAAAAAAAATAAAAAAAAATTTAAAAAAATATAAAAATTACTCAAAATCAGGAATAATTAAAAAAAGAAAATAATAAAATAAAATATATATAAAAAAATAATATTTATATAAAAAAATAAAAGAAAAGATATTTATTTATTTATGTTCATGAACTAAAAAAGAATGGGGCCATGTAATTAAAAAAAAAAAAAAAAAAAAAAAAAAAAAAAATCTCATTTGAATAATTATTTTTTCTAACTGTTTAAAACATTTAATAGTAAGGTAATTGATTACTGTGATATTAAAAAGTATAAGAAATAAATGAGTAAGAAATAAATATACTAGTTAAATGAAGAACTTGAAAATACAATTTGTATGCAATAAAGATTTAATTCCATCTTAATGTATAAGAAATTTTATTTATTACCTACTATTTCTAACTTAAATGTTGTTACATAAATTATATATATTTTTTTTAATCAAAAGCATAAATAAAATATTGTAATAACAAATCAGAGCATACAAATAAAGACTGAATAAAAAACATTCTTATTTCGTTATATTTATATATCTACTTTTCTGTGTGTGTATTTATATATATATAATTATGTATACAATTGTTGGGAACCGGTAGTTCATTTTCTTAAAATTTTATCTTTGACCAAAATGCTTCTTATGTCATAAATTTCTTTTTATATATTTTAATTGATAGTTATTTTATTAATATATAAATATATATAAAATTAAATTTCAAAAAAATAATTGAGGTCCGAATCTTTTGACACAATGTACTATTGGTTATCATGGGAACGAAAAAAGATATCGTAATCAGACAAAGAAATTTGGATTCAAGTTGCAACAAATCATCTTTTATGATTCTCTCTTGCATTGTTGGAAGCCTCGGTGTGTAAGGTGGAGTCGCGCATTGTCTTTTTACAAGATTATGGGCGTTGTTGTGTGTCGACTAAGAAATTTTTTACTCACGGGGATCTCATGGCAATCATTACATCATCGATGTTGGACATTTGAATCCAGGAAAGAGCACCAGAATTCTTTAGGAAAAACTTGTCACACATTGATATATATATATATATATATATATATATATATATATATATTTATTCATTAATATCATTCAAGGCTTTGCTCTCATGCTCTCTTGTGGGTAATGATAATTTAAATATACATACGACCAAATACACATGTACTGTATTATAACTAATTTGACTACATCTGTTTTATATGTTAATAATATAAAATATACTCTTGGAGGGCTGAAGATGGCTTTGTTGATCATAGCCGAAACGTTCCGAAATAAAGAGTGTTAACAAAAACAGATGCTTTTTATTATTGGCTGCATCCTCTTTTTGTATCATTAATCCTATATATAATATATATATAATGTTTATTAAAGCTTTTTTGGTTTATATTATAGGAGTTTTTAATTATAGACCAAATTATTTATTAAAAAATATAAATACTATAAGTACTATGCATTTGCTCCGACTAAAGCGAACTAACCTCTAAGGGATCGTTACGGGCATTTTATATACATACGTTGTATATAAATATATAGATACGTGCATTTTATATATATACGTTGTATATAAAATGCACATAACGGTCCCTTGGAGGTTAGTTCACTGGAGTCGGAGCAAGTGCATTCTACTTGAAAACGACAGCAGAACAACCACTCAAAAAGTTGTACTGTATTTATATTTTTAATACATAAATAATAATAAATTAATACAAAATGCGGTCTATAATTACAAACTCACATAATAATAATATATATATATATATATATATATATATATATATATATATATATATATATACCCGGGTTATATTAAAAGATTTTTCCATATTGCTTAAGATTTGTACTGTAATTTTATCCATTTTAAATGCCTCATTTAGCTATCTTTTTCGTTACTATGCTAATTACTATTATGCATAATTTATCAGTCGGCCCTAGAGTACAGTGAGGGACAATATAAGCCCCACCCATGCCTTTTCTACTTGTGATTATTTCATTGTTTTTAAAAAAATATATTGAAAACTCTCATGGTTCCAACTTAGAAAATTTCCAATTTTCTTTTATAAAAAACAATGAAATAATCACATGTAGAAAACGCATAGGTGGGACTTAATATTGACCCTCACTGTACATATATTATATATTAATGAGGAGGAGGCTCATGGCTAATCGGATAAGCTGCGGAATCTAGAGTTGCCCACCCAACTCGGGTTCAAATCCCACTTGCCATGAAAATTTTAAAACCTTGCGAATGTCTCCTCCGTCTCTCTGTAATTGGAGTTAATCTCTGTTGAGAGATGAGTAAACAAAAAAAACAACAAAGAGGATGGTTGGCAGGTAAGCCACACTTAAACGAGCCTTAATTTATTTTTTATTACTTTTATGTAATATATTTTTATTGCCAAAGAATAAAATTGGTCAAGAAATGCCGATGTGAGATGAATCACAATATTGATTGATTCTTTGTTTATAGAGTTCGTTAAAGTTGCAGGTCATTATGTGGAAATTTATTTATTATGATACATTTTGGTCTAGGATAATAATAAGAAATTGATAAATGGCTCGACCTGGTTAGATTTTTTTGAATCCCACTATTGTATATTTGTACATATATATATCTATACATATATAGTTTTAAGAAAAAATTGAAAAAAACCCACCTCTGGCCAAAAACAAATTGTTCATGTATATAGCTTTATAATTCTTTTGTAAATATTTCATTTTTTTTAATGAAACTACAGCATATTGTAATAAAAAATTTTCCGGAATAAAATGATCCCACATATATAAGAAAATTTTGCATTTTATTTGTGGATTAAATGTAAATTTCAATCGCTAGTTTAAATAAAAACCAGCTATTTACTTATTTTAAAAAAAAGTAGTAATTAAATAGAAAAATCTCAAGAGTTATAATGATACATAATATTTATTGATTGTTATGTACAGTGAATAGGAATTAAAAAATCTGGTGTGACTGGCGCACAGCACACAACTTTCTCTTACCCTTCGGTAAGAGAAAGTTGCGCACTGTGCTGGTCACACCAGATTTTTTGTGTCGAGATATATTTAGTTTCCGATAGCATCTTAGTTTCAAACTTGCATTTTAAATGTTGACTGCTTCAAATAAACTATGGTTATTTTTCAAAATTTTAATCTCATATTTGGACATTTTATACACAATATAGAATCGTAAATAAATACAAAATTTCATAAGAATTGGAAAAAAAAATTTTAAATGCCTAAAAAGTTCTAAAGGGGACCCCTTTTGAATCGAAATTAACATACAAATCCCTATAGGAAATTAACATTAGGCCTATGCGAAGATAAGGTGGAAAGGGAATTTAAAAAGAGTAGAGACAGGCGATAATGTTTGCAAGTGAGAGAGAGACATATATGTTTTCTTTGAAACAATTAAAGACACAAATAAATTTAAAAAAAAAATGGGAATTTAAATAATAATTGATTTTTAATCTAATAAAAAGAAAAAGATTTAAATTCCGTTACCATGGCAACCATTTCTATCTTTCCTATGAAGAACAAGAGTAAAGTGGTCTTCAGAAGATTTCAACGGCAAAATGAGAATATACATTTTAAAGAGCATCTAAAAAATAGTTCATTTATGAATTTTAAAAAAAATCCTTGGAGGGAATTTTGAGAAAATCGAAAAAAACTGAAAAAGTACATCAGTAAAGTACTAGTACTTTTTGGCCGATTTTGTTCAAAAGCTTATTTTGAGATTCTTCAAAGGTACCTAAGTTAAATATAAAATTTCAATCCGGTAGCTCAATTCCTTCATGCTAAAAAAATGGTTCCACACATACAGACACACAGACACACATACATACACACATACACACATACACACACACAGACCAATTTGCGGGACCCACTTTTTTGGACTCAGGGGACCTCAAAACATGTATATCCATCAAAATCTCGACATCGAATTTTTGACATGATCGCAATACTTTCTCTCTCTATATATTTCATATATAGGGTAAGAGAAAGTAAAAGAAAAACAAATAGATAAAATATTTGAATGTGAAATATTTACAATCGAGTGGAATTTGATGTATTAAGGAATAATAGGGGACTTTGTAACTCTTTAGGAAGCTGTTTAAAATATATTAAATATTTATTCAATCTTCTTTAATCTCTTTGCTTTTAATATCATTGAATTTAATATACGTATATTGGTCTATAAAATAATGGACACCTTCTTTTGAAGGAAGAATTATTAAAAACAATTAATTACCTTAAAATATATTTTTTGGCCCCCCCTAAGAAGTCTTTGAAAAAATATTATCACAAAGTAGTAGGGCTGGACGGTAAACCGGTTTACCGGTAAAAACCGGTAAAAATTTTTTACCGAAAACGCGGTAACGAACCTCTAATTCGGTAAAAACCGGTTTTTTCTCGAAAGTCGGTAAAACCGATTTTTCCGGACTGTAAAAAATTTTGGTTTCGCGAAAAAAAATGTTCCGCAGCGGCAAATTTTGGTTCCGCGGGTGGCAAAAAATTGGCGTCTCTAAAAAAAAAAGGTAAAATATTTTTCCGGGTGGGAAAAAATTTCGGTTCCGCGAAAAAAAATGTTCCGCGGCGGCAAACTTTGGTTCCGCGGCGGCAAATTTCTGTTCCGCGTGCGGCAAAAAAATTGGCGTCTCTTAAAAAAAGGTAAAATTTTTTTCCGGGTGGGAAAAAATTTTGGTTCCGCGAAAAAAAATGTTCCGCGGCGGCAAACTTTGGTTCCGCGGGTGGTAAAAAATTTTTACCGACTTTCGAGAAAAACCGGTTTTTTTTTCATTATCGAGGTCGGTAATGAAAATCCATTACCGTCCAGCCCTACAAAGTAGTAGGGAAAGTTGCACTTTGTAGAGGCTTCTATTAAAATATTGTTATGATGATTTATTTATTTTGTTCGCTATTGTTCCCCCTTTTTTAGGGACAAAAGCGAATGGTAAGATTAAAATATAAAAGGATGAAGTTTATCAAAATTACCCGGGGCCTCTTAATAATACGGGCCTCCCCACCCTAAAAGTTTTTTTCTAGTTTGTAAAAGGCTATTGTGACCTTCATGTCAACAATTTTTGAAACAGTTATAAATAGCTTAATGTGTTTATTTAAACAAAAAATCTGGTATGGCACAGCACACAACTTTCTCTTGTGTATATTCGTCAAAATCTCGACATCGATTTTTTGACATGAATCCAAAACTTTCTCTCTCTATATATTAACATAGCCATAGGTAAGAGAAAGTAAAAAAGTTAGTTAAAAATTTTTCAAAATCCCCTAAACATAGTGTTAGCATATACCAGGGGCGTATATAAGGGGGCCGAGCCCCCCCCCCCCCCCGAAATTTCCCAAACACATATACATATATAGGGATATACAGACATCAGCAGAACAAATTTTTCCGCAGGGTGGAAAACTTTGATTCCGAAAAAGAAAAAATTTCGTGTGAAAAAAAATTTAGTTTCTTAAAAAAAAATTTTCCGCAGAAAAATTTTTGAGTTCAGGTCCCCCCCACCCCCCGAAAAAAATGTCTATATACGCCCCTGGCATATACATTTATTATGAAAAATATAAGTCCATTAAGTCTTCTTTTGTGTAAACTTAAATAGATTCTTAAATATTTAGCCCCGTTTTGAGAACTCCAAAACGCACACGAGTCCATGTAGCAAAAGTAAATTTAATAAACAACCATACGGTGGCGCCATCATGGCGTTGATTCGTATGAATCAATTCTATGATGAACTGTTAATTCTAAATTAAATTTATAATATCTTTGTATTTTTATAATAAACTAGTAGCAAAGGCCGCCTTCGGTCATTTTGGGATTGAAAACTCATGAAGACCACTTTACTCGTGTACTTCATAGGAAAGATAAGAGAAATGGTTGCCATGCTAACAAAATATAAATATTTTTCCATACGAATAAATTTTACATCTTGAATTCACGACACAAAAAAATCTGCAAGCACAGAGCACAACATTCGATTACCGAAGGTAAGAGAAAGTTGTGCTGTGCTACTAGTTTATTATAAAATTATAAATGGAATTTATTTATAAGTTCATCATAGAATTAATTAGTTCATCCGAATCAACGCCATGATGGCGCCAGCGTACGGCTTATTAAATTTATTTTTGCTACATGGACTCTTGCGCCTTTTGACCATTCACACCAGATTTATATATATATAGATGGTCCAGATAAAAAAATAATATTAATTTTACTCACTTTTAAATAATTAGCGATGAAATGAAGGGGTGATTTCTAGATGCACACAATCACTAATACGATGTTAACACTATACTATCTCAAATACAACTAATAAACGACATGTGAACAGGATCAAATACCGCTTGTTGAGTGACGTAACAATTTTCTCGGCTTCTGATTGGTCAAAGCCTTTTTTGTTGTTAGCTTAAACAGGCAAGCATCCCGCCAATATTATTCGTCAATAATTATTTTTTATTCTAATTAAAAGATATAAGTATGTATTAAAAAAAAAAAAAAATTAAATAAAATAAATTTTCAAATCAAAAATATATAATCCATAATTTGAAAGAATATAAAAAAAAAAACTATTTAATATTGCAATTTGAATATCTATGATTATCTTGACTACTCTGATGGGCTCTCTTTAACTTTCTCACAAACCGGTTTTCTAACAGTCTAGACGGGTTTGGAGAATGACGTCATCAATTGTTTCCTAGAAGCAACTAAAGAAAATAAATCTATTTTTATATTCCACAAAATAATAAAATATTAAAATAATTATTAGTAGAATATAAATTAAAAAAATAAAATATGAGATCTTTGCATAGTGGATTTATTCAAAAAAATGTACAAAAAATTTCAAGAAAATGATTTTTTTTTTATTTGAAATTTTAACCATGAAAATTATAACTGATTAACTGATGGAAAAATCCTATGTAACTTATATTTTATAATTTTCACTAATATTCCAAGACTATTTTTTTAAAGTCATTTCGACTGCTAAACTAAATATATCTCGACACAAAAAATTTACACAACTTTCTTTTTCTTTTACCGAAGGTAATGCAAAGTTGTGTGTTGTGCGTTAAATCACACCATATTTCTAAGAAATCCCACCATTCCAAGCGCCTTACCCCCTCCTATACTCTTTGACTTCGCGCCTCTTTGAGGCGGGAGGCCAGGCGTCCTGCAAGCATCAGTTAGTTGGCTTCGCCCTCGCCAGCCGTTTACTAATCACTCGCGTGTTTTATTACAAAAGTTTTTTTTATTTTGTGAATATCAGTGCTTATCAGTGTTTTAATTAGTGCTTTTGGATTATGGAAAATTATTTTTCGTCATCTTTCTTCTCTTCGTCTTGGTCTCACACTGCGGGGTCACCAAAGGATTATTTTTAATGGTATTTATAATATATTTTGTTTGATTATTCTCCTTCTCTCTCTTACTCTATTAATTCTCTCGTTGAATTGTGTATAGAAATAATTAATTTTTTGCTATTATTTTTCGGCGCTAAATTTTTTTTTCACATCAACCCATCCTATACAATAGTAGATTTGCTTTATAGCGCCAAAAGTTAATAACACTCTTCTTTGTTTTTAATCTCCTGGTAGCATTCGTTAATTATTATCATTGGTATTGTGGATATATTATTATTTGTATGTGAAAATCTTCATAATAGAATGAATACCTGATATGTGCTGCACTCTTGCGAAGACTTTCAAAATTATAGTTATAATTCTAAACATTTCCACGAGAGTGCAGCACAAATCAATGTTTTGTCTTTCATATTGAAAGAGGTATATTTTTATTTTCTCTTACTCTATATATGAAATATATAGATATATTTGTTTTTTTATTATGCGTTTATAATATTAAAAAGGTGATGATTAGAAATAATTAATTTTGCTATTGTTTTTCGGCGCTAAATTTTTTTCACATCAATCCATCCTATACAAAAGGAGAATTATTGTAAAAAGGATCCTCGGACTCTCAACAAATAATGCCGAATTTCAAAAAAACCCTGAAATTTTTATCTAAAGAAGGTTTTACCGAAAAAAGCAAATTGATATCTCTTCTGGTTTAGAAATAATTACCTGATATGTGCTGCACTCTTGCGAAGACTTTCAAAATTATAGTTATAATTCTAAACATTTCCACGAGAGTGCAGCACAAATCAATGTTTTGTCTTTCATATTGAAAGATATATTTTTATTTTCTCTTACTCTATATATGAAATATATAGATATATTTGTTTTTTTATTATGCGTTTATAATATTAAAAAGGTGATGATTAGAAATAATTAATTTTGCCATTGTTTTTCGGCGCTAAATTTTTTTCACATCAATCCATCCTATACAAAAGGAGAATTATTGTAAAAAGGATCCTCGGACTCTCAACAAATAAGGCCGAATTTCAAAAAAACCCTGAAACAATGATTTTAGATTTTTATCTAACGAAGGTTTTACTGAAAAAAGCAAATTGATATCTCTTCTGGTTTAGAAATTAATGTAAGGTCAAAGTTTTACCCATTTAGGGCCCTTAAAATTGGAATTTCGAAAAATCGCTTCTTAAATGACGCCTAGGGCACAAATGTAATCTACATGCCAAATTACAGCTTTCTAGGCCTTACAGTTTAGGCTGTGCGATGATTAGTGAGTTCTCTCTTTATATTAATATATATAGAGAATATGTATAGGACTTTCGATAGAATCTATTTTTGGAAAGAAGTAGCTTTGTCTAAAAATTTGAAAATCTAAGAGCTAGTATTGAAGTTGTATCAACGAAGGGTTGATGGATCAGAGACTGCCAAATTTTTTCTTTAAATATTTTATTGGGCCACGTTTCGGTCTCGGTAGAGGCCATCTTCAGGGCTAAACATGTATACATATATATAAATTGTCCATTTACAGTTTAACATAAAGCAATGGAAAAAGTAAAAAAAATTTTAACAATAAGACTACATTAATAATATTACGGAGAGTCTTCAGGTGTTACCGCCTCATGGTAAAAAAAACCACTGGCGCGAAATATTCACGGTACACTCTTCACTAATCTAAACTGAAGCTATCTATAAGATTGTGAAGTACCATTTTTATTGAGATCAAAATAGATCCCAGATAGCAAAAATTGTTTGAAAGTTTCACGGTCCCTGAATTTCTTGCTTTCGCGGCGGACAGACTACCTTTGTCCTGGGTTGCTAGTCTAATCGAGTTCGCAAAAATTAAAATTTTACTAACACAAGAATATCCGCCTTACTAGAATAATGATAGTCCGTCCGCTGCGAAAGCGGCAAGTCCTGGTTCGAGTTCAGGAAATGCGATAAGCCCAATTAAACTATTATGGGAGTTTTTAATTATAGACTACATTTTGTATTAATTATTTATTAAAAATATAAATACTCTACAACGTTTCGACTGCTTATTCTGCAGTCGTTTTCAAGTACTGTACACTTGCTCCGACTAAAGTGAAGTAACCTCTAAGGAACCATTACGTGCATTTTATATACGACATCAACGCCATCTACAGTCATTTCTATGAAGTTAGACACAAACTTCAGCGCCATCTACACTCATTTCCATGAAGTTAGACACAATCATCTATAATTAAAAACTCCCATAATAATAATAATAATACAAACCACAAAAGCTTTAATAAACACAAACAAAAACTATTCTCGAAAATTTTGTATATTTGATAATGATAACAACCATGAAAGCTTCAATTCAGAAATAAATTAATTTCAAATGAGAGGATTAATATTGGAAATATTATAAGAACTTTAAAAAAAAAAAAAATTAATTTTAACCTATTAATTAATGAAAAATAAATTTATTTTTTTTGACTAGTTATTAACATTTATATATTTAGACAAAAACATCGTCTTATTTGATGAACATATAGATTTATAGCAATTTTATGAATATTTAAGTAAAATTTTAGCTAATCATGTCCAATAAAATATTCTTAAAAAATAAAAATGCTAACATTATAAAAACTCCCACGAAAAAAAAAGTAAAAAACCGGAATGTGATCGCTTTGGTGGTTCCTTTTACACTTCTAATAATGGCGTTGTTTAATAAAAATACTTTCTTGCTCTCCTCTAGCATAGCCAACTTTTTTTGTTCATTCCATTCGCTTGCCATGTTATTTAAACGGGAAATTATTCCATTTTTTATGGCTTTTATATCCATATCTTCAAATGAAGTAACGGAATATCCCTCAGAGAAGTTTTTTGTCTTAAAATTTAATTTATTCATTAATTTCATTTTCTTTCCCAAAATTTGCCCGCCTGAAAGAAGCCCTAAATACAGGTGATAAGTGTAAACAATCAATAAATCTGGATTATTACGTTGAAGTTCTTCCAAGTGATTTAGATAATCCATAACAGATTGTCGAATTTTATAATTTTTTTTCCAATTTGGTCCTAAATAATAAACAAGATCTCGTTCAAATTCCTGTCTTCGTTTCATTTCTGGCACATAAATTTGGGCCACTTTGGATTCTGGCATTTTTTCAGCTGTTGTCTCTAAAAATTTAAAAATTTCATAAAACACCTGGAGACCTTCAGCCCAGACTTGAGTATCGGATAATGCTGTAAAATAAAGAGTTTTCAATCAGTTTGTTTTCTAGGCACAAAAATTTAGTTATATCAAGTTTAGTCATATCATAGCAAAAAAAAAAAAAAAAATTTAAATGTTCATACATTTATACCTAAAAGACCATTACTTTCTCTCTTTATATATTGTATTACGGCTAGGAGACAGGAGCGGATTTAGACATTTCGTAAAACAGGGGTAAAAACTGCTGGTTCCTGATCAGAGTCTTGGGTTAAGGGACTCTAAGAAAATAACCTCAGGTCAAAAACAAGTTAGCGATTAGAACCACATACACTGCTTGCTAAAACGCGGACTTCTATACTAGCATAGACAAAAGGCAGAGCCCAGCATGTACAGTGAGGGTCAATATTAAGTCCCACCCATGCGTTTTCTACATGTGATTATTTCATTGTTTTCAAAGAAAATTTTATAATGGAAACTTTCATAGTTCAAATCTAGGAAATTTCCAATAAAGATTTTCATTTTCTTTTATAAAAACAATGAAATAATAACAAGTAGAGTAGCATGGGTGGGACTTAAAATTTACCCTTACTGTACAGTGAGGGACAATATTAAGTCCCACCCATGCGTTTTCTACATGTGATTATTTCATTGTTTTTAAAGAAATATTATATATTTTATAATGGAAACTTGCATAGTTCAAGTCTAGAAAATTTTCAATAAAGATTTTCATTAAAAAAAAAAAACAATGAAATAATCACAAGTAGAAAAAGCATGGGTGGGACTTAATATTGTCATGAAAAATCTAATTAATTTTTTATTCTATTTATAAAATAATAATATAAATTATCAATATAATTTTTGTGCTATGATAGATCCTTAAATATATTAAAATTAATATGGTGAATTTATTACCGAAAAGTAATTTTCCATTTACTAAAGCATCGCTGATTGCATGGACATTCCTCGTCGCCTTCCTCATTTGCTTACTAAAAGGTTCTTCAGACATTTTTAATTCTTTTTATATTGGTTCACTTCAAGTCAAGTGTAAAATTCAACAATCCCAAGAGTTGATCTCCAAATGAATCACTTTTTGTCCTAGAAAAATAAGAATAAAAAATGTCACGCATTTACCAATAGTTTAAAAGATCTAAATATAAAATGACTATTTTTAATTAAATTTAAATGTCACAACGTTGTTATTTATAAAAGTAGTGAAGTGCGAAGAAATCTAATTAAAAAAACATATGGTGTGCATACTAAAGTAAGAGAAATTAATGTGATGCGCTGTCACACCAGATTTTTGTGATTCGGCATATTTTGTCTCTGAGAAAATATATCAGCACCACTATCAATTTTTCGGTTAGATTTTGAAGAAAACAAAAAAAAAACTTAAGACGGTGGACCATCAATGATGAATGAGAAGATTCTTGGCCTCTAAGAAAAACACAAAAAAATAAATTGGATCTGGCTAAGAGGCAATTAAAAAAAAGGGTTGGATAAGGGTGAGGATCCGGGAAATGGTCCAAGTAGTGATGGAGTCAAAAGAGTTAGAGGAAAGTTCATTCTACAGTTTTTTTTTTAATATATATGCTGAATATGTGAGAAAAAAGATGTTGAAATCGATGGTGGGAGGTAGAAGACTATGAGGAAGTGTCAAAAAAAGATGTATTGATTAATAATAAAGAGATTTCGAATTAAGGGTTACCTGAGGAGACTCAGGTCAAAAAAAAGGGGAGGGATCAAGTGTGTTCTCAAAATTCTTGTCTAGATCTGTCCCCGAGTCAGAGTTTTTGATCAATTTTTTAAAGAACGACTGAGGATAAAAACAATTAATAAAATCAATTATTCAAATACCATAACATTCTCAAATATATATAAATGTCAAAATAAAATTCCATCCAACTGTGTTGACTACTTTAAAAAAAAATTCTCACACAGTTTAAAATTAATTCATTTAATAATATTATTTATTAAAATAACAAAATGAGTGAGAGGAATTTTTAAATAACAAACAATGTTAATACCAATTAATAGTAGATTAATAGTATGGTAAATATTATTTATACATGATAATAATAAAAAAGCATACCTTGTTTTGGTTAATTAAATACGTTCAAATATTAATTCAATTGAACATTTGATGTGACATTTACTTTAACTATCAGCTGTTTAATAATTGAATATAACTCCGCCAGAAGGCATCACTGTAGCAATGCCAACATGACGTTTCGATTAAAAAAAAAAAAAAATTCAATTATTAGCTTTAGTTTTAAATAAATTGTAACTTAACAATTATATAGTATTTGAAAGATAAAGAGAGATAATTTCCTGTCCTTATTTAATGAAATGATCTAGAGAAATTTTTTAGAGATATGTCTATTTGGTTGGCAATCTGACGGAGTGGGAGGCGCTCGGGAGAAATCCTCTGCTGGCCAATGCTATTCGTCAGTCTCAGTGCGACCACCGACTAGTGACACATTCATTCCTTCACTTGATTTTCTGTCGGATTTTTCTCATTTATCTTATGTTCGAATAAACGCGTCGCGTTTCGAATGGCTTCGTTCAAGCCAACATGCTAGTGAGAACTTTGATACACCAACTAACACACTATCACCCTATTTATAAACTTTTTTCTCGATGTAAAATTGTGTGATTTGAAAATTAAAAACAAAATTCATTACTAGAAAGTAGTTAAAAACTATACATCTTCTCAACTATTTATTTCGATTTTTTTCTTTTTCAACATCGGTATGTATTAACTAATTCATATACTAGATACTAAGCCTTTTCTTGTCATATGTCATATTGTCATCTATCTGATAATTGACAATTAAAAACAACGAATTCCATTTAACCTACTTTCTCTGAGATTTCCTCATAAGATCAACCAATTTCTAAAATTAAAAGCATGCATTCTTATTAAATATTTATCAAACTTAATTTTAAATCTCTGTTATTTATAATTAGATAGTGATTGATGCAATTATTTATCAAGAAAAAAAAAAAAAACTGCATAATCAACATAAAATTTCAAGTGCTGATGAGAGTACTGATTTTGCTTGTATATATTTACATAAAATTTCCCGCTTCCAGATTGTTAGCCCCTCTCCCCCACTTTGACATAAAGAAATTGCCTTTTGGACTTGCGAGACATTCGATGCTCTTTCCTCGGGGTCAAAAAGGCATTACATTTAAATTTACCTCTTAAATTAATAATACAATACTGCTTGTCAATTTATCGTTCTCTTTATTGAAATCTTTTTATTTCACTAAATGAAAATGAATGACATTTCGTTAAACAAATAATATTTTACATAGCTTTAATATAACTTGTCAGCCTTTTGATATTTCTACATTTTCCTTTAGACACTGAGTTTTTTTTTTTTTTTTTTGTTTATGTAATGAGTTTAAATTTGTAAGACTAAGAATTTATTTTGTTGAGCGCCAGATTACTTAGAATTGGCAAAATCTCATTTAAGATGATAAAATTGAGGAAAAATTCGGAGTGAGTTCCTCTCGACTTGATCGTATTAGCTCAAAAACTTAAAAAAAAAAAAACGTGAAATAATGACAACTTTAAAATTTATCATAATATGACCAAAATTTATAAATTTCAACATTTTTGAAAAAAAGGTGTTACGTAAAAAATCATTTCCTGTTGACAGATATATTCCAAAAGATGATAGAGATCTACAATTTTAGTGTAAGAACTATAAATGTGTGAGCCATTGATTTAATTATTGTAATTGTATATAATTTAATATAATCATCTAACTATTGAAACTAATTTAATTGTACAAACAAAATTTCAGGATGTATGAAATATTCTCAAATAGGGGGACGTTTATAAATGATACTAGAGAGTTAAAAATGATGATGATTATAGAATTAGAAATATAAATGTTTTTATAATCCCCATTTAAAAAGAAAATAAAAAAGTAATATATTCATCAAAATAAGTAAACACTCCCTAGACTAAGATGCTTTAGATTCCTTAAAGCTTTAAGGATTCTCTGGGATCTAAGTCTCTATGTGTTTATTTGTTACACAGAAATAGAGCCAGAATTTTATATTTTAATTTTGGTAAATGATATCTTCAGAGTTAAATCATTCAAAATACATAATTTAAATAATCAACTTGTATACCCGAAAAACGGGAGACGAACCAGAGACCTACCAATTTGTACTCGGCTGCCCTACCCCTGGTGGTACAGCGAATGCCAAAATTAAGCACCACCCAGCGTTTTATAAATGTGATTATTTAATTGTTTTTATAAAAAATTCCATTAAAAATTGTTTCATATTAAAAAAAAAAAACAATAAAATAATCCCACACGGAAAACGCATGGGTGGTAATTAATTTTGCCTCTATTATTTTTTTCGGTTATTTGGTTATATTAATTAATTGTATGAATGTAATGTGAGATCAGTGGATATCCCTCTCCGTTTATTTCAGATAATAATTTTATTTCAATTGAAATGTATGAACATGTTTATTCCTAATTGGCATACATTTCTATTTTTTTTTTCTTAATTGTTTTTGATTGTTGTTTTTTGTGATTGTTTGGACCTATCCACCGAGGACTGGTGCCTCTAAGCGAATTATTAATTATTTGTTTAATTGTACTCAGTGGCGTAGCGAGCTTAACTCGCGCCCGGGCACATACCTTTTAGCGCCCCCCCATTCGAAAACCATATAATATTATATGTAAAATATACAAAATTATTATATTACACTGGCACTAAATTTATAATATATTTCCCAGAAATCAATTATAATAAAATAAAAATTATCCAGAAATTTTTTGTTTTGCGGACCATTTGGCTCCCCTTTGTGAGTAGCGCCCGGGCATGACCCCCTTGCCCCCCCCCCATCGCTACGTCACTGTTGTACTCTTATATAAAAGGTTCGCCACCCCCGGGGATTCCCGTTTATTTACCTGCATTTCTTTCGTATACACATTTCAAATCTTGGTTATTGCCATCAATCGACACCTCGTGATGTTTCTTGATTTTCTACCTCTAGCTCTATTTATATTTCCACCCTCCAACCTAATCTATGTTAGGCAGGATGTCCTAGTTTGAGAAGGGACCCTCAGCAGCACCGGTGTATAGCCTACTCTTAGTGAACAGTGAGTGCACCATTGAGAGGGAATCCCCTTCTTTAACACCCTTCCATAGGGGTGTCAACAGCAACTCCCTTTTCTCCTGCTTGAGGATCTCATATGTTAGGCCCTAGGACATATCTGAGGATTCGTCACATTAAATATTTTTATTTAATGAAAAGTAAAAAAAATCTTTCATACCCTGGGATTAATAATTTTTATACGATTTTTTCTTTTAAAATGATTAGCTACAAATAACTTGAATACCCGAAAAATCATTTTAAGAAATTAACAATTTTAAATTCAATAAAAATTTTTTTTTTCAATTTTATTGTTTATTCAGTCATTGAAATTTTTATTAAAATTTCCATTGAAAATTTTAAAATTAAGTCCTTGAATATTGTTTGTGAAAAGGAATATTCGTTATTTTTATTATATTACTAACAAATACTTTTAAAATTTATTGTTTTAAATATTTTTTTTTACTTTCTCTTACCTCATATATGAAATATATATAGAGAGAAAGTATTGTGATCATGTCAAAATTTATCTGTAGCCTTTCATTGTAATTTTTATATTGAAAAATGAAATAACTATTGAATTAAAGTCAACGTAATATAAACAGTTTAGTGTTTAGGGGGACATGAAGGTCAACCCCCCCCCAACTAAAAATCACGAAATATAATAAATAAATATATAGAGAGAAACATGGTGTTAGAATTTTAAATACTGTTAAAAATTATAAAATATTTTTTATATTCTTTAAAATATATTCATTTGGGAAAGGGTACCTCTCGGATCACTCGACCCCTCCCTGCCCGAAAGAATTTTCTACCCTAAAATTCACTCTGGTTTCTCAAAAATTTGTTCGTTACTTAGAGGTGCTCTGTATTTGTTAATTAAGCTAAATGTAAACAAAATTTCAAAGAAAGGGGGTTTCCCTCAATATATCGGTTAATCTGCTCCACCGATTTGCTGGACTAAACCGATGATCTAACTAATGCATGATAATTAGTTCCAAGTTTTTTTGTTTCCCAAATAAAAAATTTCAAATCGGACTAAAGCGAGGTATTGCTGTACTTTTCATTAACAAAGGATTATTTCCTTTAATTTAAAAAAAAATATAAATTCATTTTAGGAGCGGGGTTCAATCGCCCTCAACCTTTGGATGTATATATGGTTGCATCTCCCAGGGGCTTGAACTAGGCTCAAATGAGTAGGCTCGGAAAACTACCTATAAAAGTGCATCAGATAAAAATAAAGTGTAAAATATGTAGACTATTTGAAAACTCGGTTTGGCATTTTTTTCTCATGCAGTGTTGTTTGATTGCTATTACACCCACCAGAGATTAATTAATATCTAAATACATGAATCATTTATCTATATATTCTTCTTTAGAATTAATACACTCGACCCATAATAATTGTTTGGTTTTCGCTCTGAAACCAAAGACTGTAATTGTGTTGGTATGCTGGAGGGGATGGTTCAAAACCCTATTGTGGATTCCAAAGAGAACTCTCTCTACCCCTCCGGAACTGCATTTTTAAATTTCTCAGCGAAATGATCAAATTTCAAATCCAGTACACTGCATCTATATTCATGTCTGTTCTTCCTTAAAAGCGATTATTATATAAACTGGCTTAACTGTTTGAAACTCGAAATGTATCACAACTAGCAACATATCCGATATTGGTTTGTCAGTTTTGGGAGACTTGGCTAATTTATGATCATCATAAAACTTGCTCCGTGTATGGCATGCCACCCCCGAATTGCATGAAACCCGAGGCGCTACGCTCCCCCCCCTCCCCCCCCCCTCTCTCTCTCTCATACTCTCATTATTCCATTTATTATCTACTTGCTAATTTCTCAATTGGAAACCGGCGAATGTCCCTCGAGCTGAAAAAAATTTTGCAATAAACATATAAAATTTTAAAATAAACCCCTTTCTTGACAGTAAAAATATTAACTAAATGAAAATATGAGGAGTTATGAGGATGGGGTATATGGGCAGCCAAGGCGAAAAATAAAATAAAAGCCTATTTTTTGGCTACGTTTCGAATGCCGATCGCACTCTTCATCAGGACAAAAATGATGTCAAGTTGTCAGGTTAGTTGACATGGCAGTGTAGCAACGCTTTCACAAATTTTTATTCTCTTGAAAAATTGGTAAAAACGTTGCTACACTGCTATGTCAACTAACCTGACAACTTGACATCATTTTTGTCCTGATGAAGAGTGCGATCGGCATTCAAAACGTCGCCAAAAATAGGCTTTTATTTTATTTTTCGCCTTGCCTGCCCATATACCACAACCTCATATTATAATATCCAACCATCAAAAAACAACTAGTTAATATGAGTTACTTTATTCGCTATTATATATAAATATTTTTCATTTTAGTAACCTTGGCCTGTCTAATTTTCGGGAACCTTCATGGGACAGCGGAGGCGTGTGCGACGTTGTGCGGTGGCACACGTGCAGTTTTCTGGGGGGGGGGCGTGGAAAATGGAAAAATAATAAAAACCTTACATTCTTACAGAGAGAAGGAGCAGGTGCAGCCAAAATAAAAGCCTCCGATTTAATACAATTCAACGAGACGTTTCGGGTGAATTTTATCATAATCCAAAATTATTTTTAAAAATCAGCCTCCATTTAACGTCATAAAAGGTTAAAAATGCTATACTAGAGAACGCAAAAAAGTCGCTTATTTTGGGAAAAAAGTTTTATTTAAAGTATTTTGATAATCAAATTTGATTGATTTTTTGCGCCCTTATTATTGATTAAAATCTTGGATTAGATATCAACTTCTTTTTTATTATTAATATAATTTAATTTCCAATTTTATATTGGATGCTAATTAAAAAAAAAAAAAAAATTAAAACTTTTAATTCACATTTTCTCTACTCATTAACTTGCGGAATTACGTTTGCTCACATTTCTTATCTCGTTTGACTTTCAAGTCGGCTAAACAAATAAAAAATTTGTCATTTTTTTTTTTATCTAAAACCTTGAGGAGAGGCTGGAAAGCCTCTCACTTGAATCAATTTACTTCGGGGGATTTGAAACTAACATCTGACACAACAATCTTAAGGACTAATTGTCACACCAGACCTTTATTACTATAGCTATTAATTAATAGGTTAATAGAAATCAACCCGTTTAATTAAAAAAAAAAAATAATAATAATAATAGGCCTACTAAATTTGTAAAACAAATCATAATATTCTTTAAATAATAAATAAAAGCTAAATTGTTTCAACCGCCATTATTTTATTTGAATTCAGTACTTGATTTGAATTGCGTGGTCCTTTTTGTTTGTTGGCTGGCAGCGCTCGCAACGCCCTCATCTCCACCAAACTAACTTCTCTTCATTTATTTTGTTAGAATGTCATTAAGTGTTTTTCCTTAAATTTTAATGTGTATATATAAATATATATTTATGTAATTTCTAAAGTGTTTATCAATATATTCGTTCCTGAAATAACCAAAAAACATCTGAAATGTTTTCTTGAATAATTACTCTAAGGTAAATAATATAATTTTACTCGTTTATTAGTTGTCAGATGTAAAAAAAAAAATCTTTCATTAGGATTTCATTAAATAATTTATTTCTAGCCCATATCAAATAAAGCCATTAAATTATTTTTATTTTTATATGTAATCCATATAGAATTATAAATAATATTCTTTAAAGCAAGGGCCACGTTGAAGAGAGAGAGAGTGAGAGAGAAAACGTTTATTATTGTAAAAAAGATAATAAACTAAAAAAAAATCTGTCTTGATTTAAAAACCTGAGCCGAAAGTTCCAATCGCCTCACCTCCCAGGGGAAACCATCCCACAGGAGGGAACTGATAGTAAATGATCTTTTAGATTTAATAAAAATCAACTAGTTTAATTAAAAAAAAAAAAACAAATAATAAATTTATAAAGTAAATCATTATTTTCTACTTGAGAAGAATTCATAATTTCTCTTTATTTTCCTTATCATATAAAAAAGAATTCGTTTCTCTCTCCCTATCTTTAAATAATAAAATTCCTAAGAAAATCTTTGATTGATTCATTAACGAGATTTTAAAGCAAGAATCTGTAATCTTCCCATTTCTTTCAATATTTGTCTTTTATTCGTGTTGACATTTACCACCCTGAGTCCAAAAAAGAATTTTTGGAATTATGGATTTGTTAATGTGAAAAAACTCCATCGAGTTAGATCAATAAAATTTGCAATATGGTTTTTAGACCAAAATTATTAATCTGTATTATTGATTGATTGATTGATTTGATGTTCTGGGGCTTCTCTGCACTGCTACCTTATTGTGCTCCCCGTAGAGTCCCTGGAGTGGCAAGTTGTGGATTCCTAAGCCCCTCTTTTTAGGTTTACCGTATATCTATTCATCTCACCCTGTTACAAAAATTCCCCTGCCCTATAGGAACAGAGACTGATTTTTGAAACTTACAAACGTATATTTTCATTGAAATCTTTATTTTAAAACTTTAAGCCGAATTCATTACTTTCATTAGCTACCAGCAGTAAGTGAAAGTAATTAGAATGACTAGATACATTTTAGCGAATCGTGATATTATTTACGAAATAATCGACAAGTATGTTTACTGATACAGGCTTTAGATTTTTTGATTAAAAAATTTCACTCATTTTAAAATATCCTTATTTTCTTTGAATTTTTATGAACATTTGCTTTTCAATTAATCCGAGAAAATTTCAAATATTGTAACGCTCTTCGATTTCAAGTTATTCGTATTACAAATAATGTGTAACAATCGCTTAAAATTAATGATTATTTGAAAATTATTTATTTTATTATGTAAAATAAAAAGTTATTTGTCAATTACCCCAAAGTGAGAGTTGCTTCTCATTCCCTACATTTTGTTGCTAGTTAATTAAAATTTTCAAGTAGCGATATACCATAATAATTTAGAACTCGGAATTCTTTCTCTCCGAAACATCCCTTTAAAAAAAAAAAAAACTAGCAAAAGCTAAGGGTTGAAGTTTTTCTCAAAGAACTTAAACTAACAAAATAATAAACATCGAAAAAATAAAAAAAATCCTTTCATTTATTGAGTCCTAGATAAAAAGACCTTGTCATAAATATGTTATCTGCAAAAATGCTTTATATACCCTTGATCGAAAATCTGACCGGCTTCCTCTCAAATAGTGAAGTTTACACTATAACTAATCTACCTTATTATAAAAATGTAATATATTTTCTTTGATTTTCAATAATTCTCTATAAAATGTATTTTTATAAAACGATTGAATGCATTGTTATCATAACATAAATATTTTGGCATAAATTATAGAAAATCTACTTTCCTTAATTGTTTATTAATTATTATTTCTGAATTTCCTCACTTTCATTTTATTGACACTAATTGTATACTACAGGAAATTATATAAGGATATATGAATATTTAAAAATGAATTTTAAGAATATTATTGCATTTGATTATACAAACTTAAATTATCAGCCTCAAGGTCATCCTAACTTGGGATGATTTTCTTAAAATATTATTAAATATTATTAAATTATTATTATTATTAAATATATTATTATTTATTATATTATAATATTATTATATATTATATTATTATTATTATTATATTATATATTATATATATATTATAATGGGGTATTATTGGGATATTATTAAAAACAAAATTAGGAATAATATTCATTAAAATAAATATTAATCTTGAGATTATTTTATTTCTGACAAATGGTGATATTTTCCAGGCGGGTTCGCGATGTCGACTCTGGGCTGGCCATTGCTTCTACTACTGGCTCTATGTCCTGGTCCACCCGCCCTAGGGTCCAGATTCCCCCGACATAATCCCATCTACATGAACCAGTTCGCCGTGCATGTGCCCAGCGGCGGCGGCACCGCTGACCTCGTGGCCGCCAAGTATGGCTTCCAGAACCTCGGACAGGTAAGCCACAACCATCGTAACAAGAGAAACATGTGTACCCAGGACCGTGCCCTGAAATTTTAACTTTTTTTTTGGAATATGGGATAAAGAAATTACAGACATTTTAATGTTCTATAAAGAAATAGTTAAAATACTTATTCTGTTTGATCCAACTCACAGTACGGCCCTCTCTGTACCATAAACTTTTAGATGTAGATTTGTGTGGTCTCGTCATGCAGCAACGGGGAAGGGGAGTTGCATAAAAAACTTCGTAACAAATTCGAAATCTTTATTTAGGTATTCTAAATTAAATATCTTTCACCAAACACTTAAGTACTGTATATTCGATTTTGAACTTTTTCTCCTATAAATCGGAAAAATAAATAGAAAACTTTATTCTGATTATTTGTTAAAACATTCATATATATCTACTTATTGACTCCGCTATCCCTTTACAAATAAGGAATACTTTCTTAATAACTGGAATATCATATAAATGACATTAATAAAAAATGGTTATCTATATTAATTTTTTAAACACAGTAAGACTTTAAACATTCTTTATATCTTCAAATAATGTGCTTAATTTTTTATGAGAATTATTATTTTGAATGTCTATATAAATAAATAATATATAAGAACGTGTAATAATTGCCTTTAAAGCATCTACACTTACAAGTTGTCAAATGAATTAAGTCATTTGACCAATAAACCTTTTGAAGCTATCAGTCTAGCGCGTAGGTTGACAACTAATTGGATTTTCATAGTACGTCTCCATAGTAACCGAGATCATCGATTCTCATCATACGAGCATTTCTTTTCTATGCAAATTTAACGATATCCTTTAAGCGATCCACACATTGCTATTTTTATCTTCAAACACAACTTGGTTCTATTTTATTAGATCTTTTTCGTTAAATTCTAAATTTTGCCCGGGATAAAAATCCCTTTCCATACATTGTTTTGATTTTTTTTTTCTTGTTTCTTGTTTGTAATGCAAAACATCTTTATCAAAAATTGAGATTCTTCATTACAAAAGTTGATAATTTGAATTAAGAACTTCTTCTTTGCATTAATATTCAAATTTTATATAACCATTTTGAAATTTTTACGCATGGTTCTGTTGAAGAGCGACGCAAATCCCGATTAACGTAGGGTTGATAGGATTCCAAAAATGATGGCTTATATTGGGGTTGTCGACCGCTAACGGGGTAGTTAAGGGAAGAGGAAAACTAATTTTTACTCTCCTCAGGAATGGATTAATTTAATTTTGGGATCAGGTTTCCCATATTTCTAGGGGTGAGATTATCATCTTATCTTACCCCAGGAAGTAACTGCCTATATTTAATAGTTTTTGAGGCAAGCCGGACTCATAACTCAAGTTGTTTTGAAATCCCTACCTTATCCATTTAGCTGTTCGCTAAATGAAACATAATTAAATATGGAAATACTGATATACTGATTTATTTGCATTGTATATTTTGTAATTTTGAATCTTCCAAATAAAGTATTCCGCGCCTCTAGAAAGATTGAGAACCTCAATTCTAAACCACTGTTCTATCGAAAGTAGGTAACCTGGCAACTTATCAATTTAAAACTCTATTTTATTGTTGGAACGTAACAATTTTATACTATTTAGTATACAATTACATAAATTATGAGCCGTGGACACTCAAAGCATTCATAACTGATCCTGCTCCCCTCTAGGCCAATGTTTGGCGACGCTTTTGCAGAGATAATAGGACGTGGTTAGACTACAGTGATATCATTGAAATTTCATTTCAAGTCGACTATCTTCTAAATCTCAATCAAAATGAGAGCTCAAATATAAAGAGGATCATTTTTAGTAAAAAAGATTCGTGTTATTGAGCGTCATTTAGGGATAAGGTTTAAATAATAAACAAGTTAATGTAAGAAAAAGTAGAGCTTAAAAACAAGACAAAGCTTAAAATAAGTCTTCATATGGTAATATATAAGTAATACATGTAATAAATCCATTGTGATATTAAATGCTGGGCTTAAGCATTTGAATAGTACTCTCAATGTTGACTGATGAAGGCATTATATAATTAAAGCTAAAATGTCTTGATAGATGAGTGTTCATTGAAATAGAGGCTTCATCATCCTTTAGTTGCTCCCCTCTCTAATCTACTATAACCATAAAGATCTTCTCTGTTGAACAATCTCAAAATTCTCTATTTATTATACTTAGTATGTGCTATCCCAGTCAAGAGTTGATTAATATATTTAAAAAAAGTATGCTCAAAAGTGATGACAATTCACTCCTTTCTTAACATTGATTATTATACTTTGTATTAAACATTTTTTTAAACAAAATCTTGGTTTGTTTTATAATTTCCAAGGTGTTATTTGACTTTAAATTTAATTATTGAGATGTTTTTGGTACTTTCTTTGTCCCAACTAACCAATTAAATTATGACGTTCACCAGTGACGATAATGTGAAAAAGCTCTTGTCATTTAGTTTAAATTTTTAAATTCTGAATTAAGATTTATAATTAAATAATAATACAAGTAGGCTAAATAATGTTTGGGTTGACGATTTTGGAAACGAAAAATGTGAAATCCTGGTTCAGGGCGTATATGTCCGTAAACACAAACCCATCTAACAAATTTAATATTAAAAAAAACTCAAATTTTCATCAAAATGTATCAAGTAATTAATTCCTTTTATATACTATCTTATAGGAATAGGAATTATGTGCAAAATTTAGATATTTTCACCCACTCTCACTAAACTTCAAATTTTTAAAATGTACAATTTTCAAAATTTCGTAAAAAAAAAAAACGAAATATAAATGTTTTTTTTTTTTACCTATGAGGATTCTAACACACCTAAACAGAAAATCAACTTTGATATTAACCCCTTCATTGAAAATTTAAGCTCTAAAAAGTAAAAAAAAAAGTTAATTGTTGCAATCTTTAGTTGCCATTTTCACTAAATATGTTTGAATTAGTGTTAAAGTAAGGGACAAAATTTGTTGATTACTTTTTTCCTTCTTTTACCAAAATTAGTAATTCAATATATGTGTGATAGGCCCAAGGGCGGATCCAGAGGTATTTCTCGGGGGGGGGGGGGGTAGTTTGATGTGACTGGTCGCACAGCACACAATTTTTTCTTAATTTCGGTAATTTAAAGGCACAAGTACTTATTTGCCAGAATATAAATACAAATCAAATTTGTAAGTATTAATTATTAAAATTTTAGTTTAAAAATAAATTTTTTTTCGAAAAAAAGTATTTTTTTAAATCTCGGAGGGGGTAATTACACCCTTACCCCCCCCCCCTTGTATCCGCCCTTGGATAGGCCATATATATATATATATATATATATAGAAAATATTGGATTGATGTCCAAAGATTTTGATGGATCTACACGTTTTGAGGTCCCGTGAGTCCATACAAAGTGGGTACCGCAAAATCTATCTGTGTGTGTGTGTGTTTGTGTCTTTGTAATCAAAATAAAGTAAAGGAAATGAGCTACGAGATTGAAATTCGTTTATAAATTTTATCGGCGGAAACAAAATATATGTCGGCTCAAAAAAAATATGGTGTGACAAGTACAGAACACAACTTTCATTTACCGAAGTTGTGGGCTGTTCGAGCATTTACACCAGACTTTTCTCATTCATCAACCATTAAAATTAATTATAAAAATATATTATAGAATTAAAATATCATTTCCTTATAAAAAATTTAAATTGAAGTTTGCTCGGAATCAATGAGCCACGTGTCTATTAGGTGGGGGATAATTTCCAAGCTGCAGTTTGGTGTTCCTTTCGACTTCGCCAAGGTTTTAATAGTCGGCCTTCATTCGTAACTCGCAGGACGTTTCGCAACCCGGCAGGACTCTATTGCACGCGCACATTCACCGGCATCATATTTTATTTACTTGGTTTCGTGCCTGCTTTCAATCCTCTCTTATTATTTTATAAAGAGCTGAGTTCGAAAACAAACCAAATGATTCATTCAAGAAGCTGAGGGTCCCCTTCAAATACACATTAAAAAATAAAAAAAAAAAACATCCACCAACAAACGATCCTCACAAAAGATATTAAATTGTTCTTTGAGTTACAAAAGAGCTTTGCTCTTATTGATTCTCCTTTCTTTAAAAAAAAAAAAAAGAAATGTCTTCTGATAAAATAAACTCTATTAATAATCAAGTTTACTTTTTCAAAGGGAAATTTTATTTGGCAATACAATATTAATAAATAGGTACAATCTATAAACTAATGGATTATTATCAATTCCTGATTTTCCTATCAGATGATTAATAAATGTTGATGTCAGTAAGAGTGTAGGCGAGGGGAGATTTTTTTTACGCAAGAAACGCGTCCCCTTAACTCTTTTTTAAAGATAAATTCAAGTATGTGATAACAGTTTCTCCCGTGGGAATTCTATTCCATAGAATTACAATTGATAATACTGTACTTTTTTTGATCATGTTTATAAAAGCCAGAATTTGTTTTTATTAATTTTTAACTTTCTTTTACCTATATATGTAATGGGTTATATATATAGTGAGAAAGTATTGAGACTATGTCAAAAATTCAATGTCGAGATGATGGATATACACGTTTTGAGGTCCCCTGAGACAAAAAAAGTGGGTCTCGGAAATTTATATCTGTCTGTGGGGGTGTGTAACGATTTAAAGCATGTAGGAAATGAGCTACGGGGTTGAAATTTTATATTTAAGTGAGGTGATGGCTGTACTATTGATGATTCAAGTATGATGGCAGAAAGGAAAGAAATCAGACAAAAATTTAATCAATCTTTATCCAATTTTATTTCGATTGCGTCCGAATCATCTTATATTGATGTTGGCCATTTATACCTGTAAAATGATTATATTAGCACGCGTTTTCTAATGTGTTATGGAACAAAAAAAGATGATCATTTCTTATATATTATATCAGGCACTGTAGGATATTACCATAAAATACTAGCCTGTGTACTGGAAAATAATCAGGATGTTGGTCAATTTTATCAAACTTTAAACTTTTTATAGTTTTGATAAAATTTTAATTTTTGTTAAACTAAAGCCTTTATATATTAATACTTTAAAAACAAAAATAAATAAACAAATCTTATCGTTTAAGATTAAAAAACCGAAACGTCCTCAATCGAATTAAAATTGGATAAAGATTGATTAAATTTTTGTCTGATTTCTTTCCTGGTTGCCATCCTACTCATATTGTTTATATTTAAGTTAGGTGCCCTCCCGGACAGTTAAAATAAGGCCAAAAAGTACTAGTACTTTACATAAGTACTTTTTCAGTTTTTTTTTTCGATTTTCTCAAAATTGGCACTAGCGATTTTGATTAAAATTCATAAATCAACTATTTTTTTTAGATGCTCTTTAAAAAGTATATCAGTAAAATTTTTTGTGAAAATTTTTTCAATTACACTTTATTGATGTAGTATTTCATATTTTTCAAAATCATTTTTTGGTTCTTCCTTCCATAGTGACCTATGGGGATTTGCATATTAATTCATTTTTTCTATTCAAAAGTGGTTCGGTCTCCTTTGGAACTTTTTATACATTTAAAATTTTTTTTCCAATTCTTATAAAATTTTGTATCTATTTAGGATTTCCTATTGTGTATAAAATATCCAAATATGAGATTAGAATTTTGAAAAATAACCATAGTTTATTTCAAGCAGTCAATATTTAAAATACACAGAGACCAGTCACACCAGATTTGTTGTATATGACTCTTCCTTGAATTTTGTTACTTATCAGAGAGAATTTCTATACTGAGGTTCAGCCCCTGATACTCCACACTCTCGACAGTTCAAGGTTTAATATAAACAAAGTGTTAAAATAAATAACTGCTGTAATTTAATTCAAATTAGAAAACGAAATTTGTATTAAATAAAATATATTAAAAAAAAAAGTAAGTGTATTAAATTGGATAGGGGCTTGTTTACTTGCTTATATATTACATAGAACGATCTTATAAGAAACTTCCCTCCTATTTTTTTCACTATTTAAATTCAAGATCTGTATTATAGATGAAACGAGGTAAAATAAAATTCAATAAAATCATACCTCTAATCCAAACGCGAGGCTCACATTAATTAATTGTGGAAAACATGTAAAAATAAAATAAAATCGTTACAAACCCTATAATTTTTATATTGATATATAGGGCCTATCTAAATTAAATCATTGGCATTCCAACAAAATATTTCTTATAAAAAAACATCATAATATGTGTTTTAATTTACTATTGACTTATTTTTTCATTTATTTGCAAAGCATATCATGTCAGAAATTTGATTGAATTTTTAATAAAAAAAAAATCTCAAATATAACTTTTACTATATGGACCCTGTTACGCATTAATGTGTCAAGCGCCACCTACCGAGTTTTGAGAAAATTAACAGTTTTTTGTTTTCATTGGATTATATATGATTTTTTTTTTTTGTCAATTGTGCAAGTAACATTAAATATAAATTTTTTTAGGACATATTTCATAAAAAATACTATTATAGCATTTGAAACAATATTCCGTGCTTAACTCAATTTTTAATTTTTTGGCGCTTGACACACTAATGCATAACAGGGTCCAGTGAATAGCTAATATTTTATGATCTTAAAATTATATTCCTATTTAAAAATTTTGAAATTTTTTTATAAATTCTCATTTTTTTATGTTTTATCTAACGGAGAAAGTCATAAAATTACTGTAATTATATTTTACTTTTTTTTAAATATATTTATTTATATAATTTTTTTTTTTTTTTTTTTTTGATCTTAAATAAAAAATATTTTTAAAGATAACTTTTGGCACAAAATTCCCGCAGTTCTGGTTAATGGCTAAATAAAATTTGAAATTGAAAACTTCTTTGAACGGGCAAGACATTTTACAAAAAGAAGTTGACAAAATTAAGAACGAATTAATGAAATGGAGCTTTTTAAAAACAATTTTTTTTTTTGTGCAAAAATGAAATTTATTCAAAATTATATTTATTTTTGAATAACTAATTATTAATCAGAGGCGTTTTGACCTCCCCCCCTCAAGAAAAAGTTAAAATGACGCCACTGTTATTAATCTATTGATTTTATATAAAGAATCCCCTCATTTATTTAGGATGTATTAATAAATGAAGCTCATTATAAATGCATTATATACGTTTTTATATTCTGATTTGAAGTTTCGAAAGAGTTCTTGTATCAATTTCAGGGTTATTATATTCCTCTCACTTTTACTAACGAAAATTCATTTCACTCTACGTATTATTTCCCTCTATGATCCTTTGTTACTTAAGGCCTTCTATGTGTCTGTGAGTGTGTATGTCATGTTTTGTTAGCTTACTTGTATGACAATTAAAATATCACCATATAATCATGCTCTAATCTCAATTAACGATAAGAGTTCAATCTAAAATTCTAACTCTTCCTCACTCTCTCTTTCTATATCGTTTTCCATTTATTTTTAGTGTTTATTAAAACCTTGAGCTGATTTTGGACAAACGAAAAATCTAATTTTTTATTTGGACTATTTTATAAAAGCAGTTCAAGGTATATATAATAAAAATATATAAAGGGTGTCGAAATAGGGATTGGTAACTTATAATACATGTAAAATAAAATTAAGGTTGTCTTCATTCTCAATTCTGTCTGTAACCCATAGACTCCTAAACTACTGGACGAAGTTTTTTAACAATTAGAGGGATTGGTTTTAGGCTTGGATTGATTCACTATAGCGTTAGTGAAGCGGTGGATAATAAATTCAAAATTTTTTTCTTTTTTTTTAATGTGAAATCCAAATTTCTTTCTGTCTCCCTAAGAAGGTGAATATTCATTTTAATAATTCCTCTTACTATTTATTAATATGTTGACATGGGCGTAACTAGGTGGGGGGGGGGCGGCCTGGCTCCCCCCAGAAAGCTCCTTGCCCCAAGAAAATATGGGGCTTTCCAGGTCCCATTGCACCCTCCAGCCAAATTATCTAGTTACGCCCATGCATGTTGATAAACCAGGTGCGCAAGTTTAAAATGTTTTTGCAATTTATGGATACCATTCCAAAAGAAAGCTTCATCTTTCATTGACATCCATTCATCGAGCCATTTTCGAACATCCTCGAAAGTCTTGAAGTGTTGCTCAGCCAAAGCCTGTCCTATCGATGAAAAGAGATGATAATCAGGAGGCGCCAGGTCTGGTGAATACGGCTGGTGGGGTAGGAGTTCCCAACCAAAGGAAGAAATCATTTCTTTGACCACTTTGGCTGAAGATGCAGGAGCGTTGTCATGCAGCAGAATGACTTTGCCGTGTCTTCGAGCCCATTCTGGGCGTTTTTCGATCAATGCGTGGTTCAAATTGATCATTTCTTGCCGGTCGCGGATGGTATGAGAAGCTCGTAATATACTACTCCCTTCTGATCCCACCACACACACAGCAGAGTCTTCTTCCCAAAGCTATCCTGTCTTACACTCAATGTTGATGGTTGTCCTGACGTTACCCATGATTTTTTTCGTTTGGGATTCTTAAAATATATCTATTTTTCATCGGCAGTTACAACCCGATGCAAAAAACCCTTTCTTTCGTGGCGTAAATGCGGCATTTCGCACCCAGTTTTTCGCTTTTTCCATCTGTCGTTCGTTCAATTCATGTGGAACCCATTTTCCAAACTTTTGGATATTCAACTGCTCCGCCATCATTTGTTGTTTGTGTATCGTCTTCGTCCAATAATGCTTGTAATTCGTCGTCTTCAAACTTTTTTGGTCGATTTTCGCATTCTTTGTCAATAACATTGAAATCGCCACTTTTTAAACGTTGAAATCTGCGTTCACATGTCTTGACGGCTAGAGCAAGATCACCGTAAGTCTCTACAAGAATTCAATGACTTTCAGATGCCTTTTTCTTTTGATTGAACAAGAAAATCATTACATGCCGCTTATGCTCTTTATTTTGCTTAACAAAAAAGTATGCTACTAACTAACAGAATATGACGTTTTGTAGCGGGCCTATTTACCAACAAAATGGCGCTTTGGGTTCGTCTTCATTATTTTTTTTTACTTTCTCTTACCCTATATATGACATAAATAGAGAGAAATCATTGCGATCATTTACTTATTGACCTTTAAGACCAAAGAATCTGCATCTCTTTCGTTTTGGTCATTTCAAAGAATCGGTGCACGACCTTGCGTAGGCGATAGTGAGGAGTTAAAACTTGTTTAATCTAATTAATTTTAATTTTTTTTTTTATAAAGAGATATATTTACGAATTTTCTCACTATTATCATTTTTTTCTCAGTTTAATTATTGCATAAGAATTAGATAAAGAGAGGAAAAAAAATAATAAAAATATTTATTTGTTTTTATTTATAATGATAGAAAAGGTTTTTAGTCCTCAAATCAAAATAAGTTTTATCTATTTAAATAAAGACACAACAATAATAAATTTGAGTTTTTATTATTTAGCCGTAAGCTCTCTACTTGTCTATAGTCCTGATGAAATTTATACAATGTGCTTATAATTATATATTAAAATAACATACTAAACATATAGTATAATATATTCAAGTGCGTTGAAGGGTTAGAGACGGTTTCTCTTCAATAAAGTTGTTTTCCCTCGGGTTCTCTATGAAAATTTATAACTGATAAAAATGTTTATTTTATTTAAATTATTTTAATTTAAGGTAAATAACTTTTTTAATTTATGTAAAAATATTTTCTTAAAAATACTTTATTTCTTTATTTTATAATAATCCAATAGAATCTTTAAAATGTATGATATATTTAATTATTAAAATAATTATCCATAGCAGATGATTATCAATTGTGAAAGGCCGTGGGGTGAGCGGGTCACATATGCCCACGGCGTATCACTAAAAGGGAGGAAATTTGTTCAAAAATAGGGAGAAAATGCAATTTATATAACAAATGTAAAATAGAGAATAAATTCGATTAAAAAAAAAAAAAAACTTCTCTTCTAAACAAAAAATTTGATTTCTTTTTATCTACACTTGGAATTCAATTTTGAATATACTAAGTTCCCTGCATCTACACATTAAAGTGATAATTTTATTTTTTTATTTGCTCTTAGAAATGTTTAAATTCGTATATTTTTCATTTTGAAATTTACCTGCTGTATTCATTTTTACTTTCTCTATCTATATAAGTAATATATAGTGAGAAAGTATTCAAAAACTGTTACACAAAGCCTTTCAACTGATATATTACGGTTTTGAAGTCAGCAAAGAAGTTTTAAGAAAATTTGCGATTCAAAAAAATTATATTTTGTGGCGAATATGAAAATATTGTATATGAAACTCGGTCAAATAATAAAGCTTTTTTATTTATCCTTACTGTGCCAGTATAGTGAGAAAGTAATGCATTCATGATGAGCGATATATAGGTAAGAGAAAGTAAAATATACGAATTTAGGCATTTCTAAGAGCAAGTAAAAATATAATTATGAAAAAAACATTTTAATGTGTAAATGGAGATAATTTAGTGTGAATTCCAAGTGTAGATAAAAGATCCCTAAAAAGAAAACAAATTTTTTTGTTTAAGAGAGGAGTTTTCTTTTAATCGATTTTATTTTACGCTTTGTTTTGACTCTCTATTTTACATTTGTTATAAATTGCATTTTCTCCCAATTTTTTCATGCCTTCTTGCTTCTCTCTCTTCATATTCGATCCTGGAAGTTATCTAAAAAAATTTAATTAATTTTATATTTACTAGCCGGTAGGCTTCGCCCCCGCCAGCCGGCTCGGGCCCGCCTGCGGTGGATCCTCGCCTTTTCTTAATTATGAAAAAAAAATTATCATTACTATTCCAATTCAATGCCTGCTTAAGGATTTGTTTACATTCATAGAATAGATAAATGCAAAGAATACATAAATATTTCTCTATACATTTCCTATGAGAGAAATCGTAACTTTAAGAATTAATAATTCAAAAAATTATAGGAAAATAATTTTTCAGTAATCCTTAAGCTTAAAAAAATTTCGTTTCAAAATTCCAACGAGAAGTTGCCCAAATAGAGCGTGACAGACGGACATTAGCGAATTATATATATAGATATTAGACACCTTCCTGTGGCGTGAAAATAAGCTTTTGAACAAAATCGGCCAAAAAGTACTATTACTTTACTGATGTATTTTTTTTTCGATTTTCTCAAAATTCGCTCCCAACGATTTTAATTAAAATTCATAAATCAATTATTTTTTAGATGCTCTTTAAAATGTATATTCTTATTTTGCCCTTTAAATCTTTTGAATCACACTTTACTCTTGTACTTCATAGGAATGATAAAAGAAATTGTTGCCATGTTAACAAAATATAAATATTTTTCTGTTTATAAAATCACCATCAAATAGGCTACTAAATTGATCAGGTGTTTAGGCTTGATTGTCTCATCCCACCAATCATAAACCCACAAATATATCTTGAAAATATTGTTAAATATTAATTTTTATTTTGTATTTTTCTAATAATTTAGGTTATTGCAAGATTTTGAGGTCATTAGACATGCAGATTGAATTTCTCTCACTCTTTCAAAGAGATAATACGGATTAACAAGCAACAACAACAACTAACACCGGATGTAGAGTTATTTAATGTCATATCAAATTTTATAAATTTCCTACTTGTATTCATCTCATATATATTTATTTATTCATTAATTTAATTTCTCAAGGAACTTGTTTTTTTTTCCTAGTTGCAATACCGATTCAGCTAGATATTATATTACCTAAATAGGTCTTTCAACTAATTATTTATGATGACAGTATCCCCAGTAACCGTATTTTCTTCTTTTTATTTTGTTTCGAAAAGTTGATAAGAAAGAAAACAAAATATTTTGATGCTTGGAAAGAATTTTAAAGAACTCCATTAATGTGACGTTAGGTCAAACAAGAAATAAGAGAGCACTTTATTTTATTATCGACTTCTGTTAATAGAATCATTAACATCTGTTAATGAAAGATTAATATTTTAGAATTCAAATGACGTAATAATGATTTATTTTATTTTAGTCCCAGATTCAAATTAACTTTTGTATTATTAAAATCATAATATTAATATTTTTTTCTATCCTAAGGAGGTTCCTCTTGGGTGCCCTCGTCCCGAAAACGTGGAGGTCCTGGTTCGAGTTCAGGAGTTGCAATTTTACCCACTGATAAATATAAATCTCGCAAACGATATATTGACTGGCTAATGTTTTTAATTATCAATCCAATGAGCGTTGATTGAAAAAATTTCATTTTTTTCAAACAAAGCTCTACCTGGTCATTATGAAGATTAGAATTTTTTATTTTTTAAATTAATGAAATTTGGTGAAAATAGAACAATACATGCCTGCATTTCCATATCTCATTATTTTATTGTTAAATTAAATTATCTCAAATTTAGCAAAATTTAGTAATTTGGTTCTACTAAAGATTTTTAAATTTTCTTAATAAAGTAAGGGAACATTAAAAAAAGGATTTAATATTTTATTTTTGCCCGCTTTATTCATGCAAAATTTTATCGTCTTTATTATTTCCTGATTTGAGGAGTTATTTATAAATAAACGTATAAAGCCAGTAGAGTAAAAAATTGAGCAGTTCTCACATCCGATAATATACAAAACCAAAATATATTTAAAAAATATTCTAATAACATTAATAAAGAATTTCGTATTGTTAAAATCATAATATTAATATTTTTTTCTGTCCAAAGGGTCCCTCTGGGGTGTGCTTGTCCCGAAAGCGTTGAGATCCTGGTTCGAGTTCAGGGGGCGCAATTTTGCCCAATCACAACCCATACTCATCTCACAAATGATCTGAAAAAATTCACTCTTTCCTCCTAGTTAATAGAATATGAAATTTTTTATTTTGAAATTCTTAATTATTTTTTTATCTAATAAAAGAACATTTAATATAAATATTGTATAAAATTATTAAAGCTGATAGCCTACTCTCGTCGAATCCAAGTTGTAGGAAGATTTTAGTTCAAATTAAAATTATAAATAATTTTAATTTATTTTTATTATCTTTTTTAGGTCAAGTGGATTGCAATTTTTCACTTTCAAAATATGAAATTCCATCATCAGGACCTACAAATTAATATATATAAACAAGTTATTATGTTCGACTACTTAAATCTAAAAGTCATTTTACTATATATATTTAATTATATTTTCATAATGTGCTTCTTGCTGTCAGCTTTAATAATAATACATCCTCGTCTACAAAATATATAAATAATTGTATAAATAATCTAATTTTTAAAGTGAAACTTTAATTTGATGGCCTCAAATTTTTTCGCTCTTCTATCAGCATGTTGCGTTACAAGCCGTCACGTCAGTCAAAGGCCTTCACGCTACAAGCCATGACGTCACTAGCCGTGACGACAAAAATAGGAAAGTTGAAATTTAATATATAACGAATTATAAAAAATTAATTGTGAGATTTAATTATTCAATTTTTAAATTGATAAAATATAATTTTTTAAATAATTTAAAATGATTCAAATCTTCAATTACTAAATAAATTTTGTACTCAGTTTTTAACATGCGTCTATTGATTTCCTATTTTCCAATTATTAAATTAGGATTAAAAACGCGATTTTAATACCTTTAATTGAATAATTTTCTGAAAATTTTCGGTTAAACGCCTACGATCCGAAAAAAAGTTTCACTTGCTTTCATAAAACCACACAATGATTTTCTATAATTGAAATTTCCATTTTAAGGCAACCCAATAGACAGACCGCCATAATAGGTTGTCTATGCTCAAGGCTCAAAAGCCAGTAGACCTCATAGTGGGACTTAATGACTCTCAATGTACAGTGAAGGACAATATTAAGTCCCACCCATGCGTTTTCTACTTGAAATTATTTCATTGTTTTTAAAAAGATAATATATTTTTTAATGGAAACTTTCATGGTTCATACCTAGAATATTTCCAATAAAGATTTTCATTTTCTTTTATAAAAACAATGAAATAATCACAAGTAGAAAAAGCATGGGTGGGACTTAATATTGACTCTCACTGTACGTTGGTATAATTAACTAAGATATGAACAGCAGTCGTTCCATTTGGTTTTTCTAACAACAAATAACCTAAAAATATTCTTAAATTTTATACCAGATGAATAAACAAAGTCGGAATAATTTAACATAATTTTTTCTCTAATGATTTCAGAGCATAAAATAATAATACTCACATTTTCGGCTTGTTAAATAAATATACAAAAAATTTTAGATCAGTTCATTCTAATAATAATTTAATTCAGTTTCATAAATAAATGAAAAATTTTCCGATATAAATTATTTTCCCTTGATAATGTTTTATGTATTTTAGATCGCTTATTAATAATAAAAAAAAAGGAGATAAAACTCTGCTAATATTTATGAAAAATTTTCAATTACTCTAATAATTATTAATTTACAAGCACAAATAATTGAATACAAATTTTTTTCTTTTACTATTATAATATATTTTTATTCAATAATTAATTTACATAGATCTATTTTAAATGTAATATATAAAATCGATTGTAATATTTTACTTTATTCCAATATGTTAAATTATGAGTTAAAATGAATATTTAATCACGTATGAGTAAAAGATCTTTTATCTACTTCGATTAGTAATTAATATATAACTGGATATCAAAGTATGAATATTTTAATATTATATTTCTGTCAATTTAGCAAATCTCTAAGAAAATTTTCGTGTTGTTAATTTGCTTTTTTATTACCCACCCTTTAGACTTCGTGCTTATTTAGATACTTAGGTTTACGCCCTAAGGTACTTTCGATTTATGACCAACAACCTCATATGTAATTTATTCTTATCAATAGAGCCATAAATAGGATATTGAAAAATAAGCAACCTAATCTACCCCATCTAAGCTCTTATATAGCCTTAAATAATGTAGAAGAGAATGTCATCCTAACGCCCTGGATTTTTTAAATCTAGATTATAAAACCCTTTTACGAAAGAAAACGCAAACTATAAGAGTATAAAATGTATTAACAAATATTTTTTATATAGATTATTAATATACATTTTTGTTTTTTAAATAGAGGAAAAATTCTTATATCAACAATTAGAACTTTTACTTTTTTTTCAAATATTTTTTAAATATATTTTCAATTAAATATTTATTATTCATATATCCGAAAAATAAGGGTGTGCCGCCGGGAGTCGAACCACAGCACCTGTGGTCCAGTGGTCGGGCACTCTGAGTACAAATCGGAGGATCCGTGGTTCGACTCCCGACGGCACACCCTTATTTTTTCGGATATATGAATAAAAAATATTTAATTGTATAAATTTCGCGGCTCACAAACGCGATGTATATATAATATCTTAAATATTATATATAATTTCTTATTTATTATTGGTAGAGCTTTGTTTGAAAAAGATGGAATTTATTTTTTTATTAGACTTAATTAGTCAGTCAATATCTCGTTTAAGATAGTAAATTGGCGATATTTATGATTGGGCAAAATTGCGAAATATCAAATTATATCTCTGAAAAAAAAAACGCGCTTCAATTTTAATTTATGAAAAGCCTTTAAATTTATTTAAAAAACAATATTTGAATAATAGTCCTTAAATAGGGATGGGGTTAAATGGCCTTAGATGCCGAAAAGACCTTAAAAAAAAATAATTATATGTCCTGAGTTTGAAGAGACAACTCATAAAAATTCTCCAACTCCATTTGAGATGGCTCCTTCTGAGGAGTGAAACGGGAACCCACCTCACTATTATTCCCAAGCAAGTTACTCCTCAAAGTAACCACAACGTGTCAGTTCTGGCTCTAATGAATGAAGAGAGAGAGATTTGAATAGGGCCCTACTAGTATAACTGTTAAATATTGAATGTTATTTTGAATATTTATTCTTAAATTTTTAAAGAAAACATTTTTATTTATATTTTCATTTAACCCCCTCATTAAAGAAATGGGACTTTAAGATTGCTTTACTAATATTTTCTCAACTAAATTAAATTAACCTAAATAAAAATTTGAACGCAATAGCTCATTTAGTGCTTCTCAGCATTGGACAATCGTCTATGGTGACAACTTAGAATCACCCCCCCCCCCCCCAAATTAACCTTTATTTACATCTATTTAATCATTTCAATAAAATTCTCTTAAACGAATAAATTGTGTTTAATCAAGGGTATAATCACCTCAAAATATATTTCTTATACCCCAAAAATACAGTACTTTTCTCAAAATTATATAATAAGGATTAAGGTGCGCAATTTTGAAGCTATCGACCTCAATTTTTTTTTTTAATTAAAGCTATTTAAAATATCTACAACTTATAGAAGCCCTTTTTTTGATTTTCGAAAAAATAAATTTTTTTTTTTAGATTAATCACATTAAATAAAATATATTTTTTAAAATCAGCTCTATATCTTATATATAATTAAATTAGTAATCATTGTGTTAAAAAATACTTAATTTTCTACCCTTAATTAATTAGCTGGAAACTTTCAAATGGAATGGAATAAATCCCTTGTATTCCTATGGGAAAAACTAACGCCATCTTTTGCCGCCTCGAATAACTCGGTAGTCAATCGTGTTCTAACGGCTTTTCGAGACGCGCACCTTAAATGGGAGGATGCGAATTAAATTTAAATAGACTTTAATTTTAAATTTTTTATCACAACTTTTATAGGAAATTTTATATTTAGCAGGATAAATAAAAGGTCAAGCAGTTATGTTTATTTCTTTATTATATTCGAACCCACAGCGACGTTTCGATTGACAATTCGACCATCTTCAATGCGAAGACTAGAATATAATAAAGCTACTTGGCTTTTTATTTATCGTGCTAAATATTGATTCAGCTAACAAACAATTTTATATTATTACATTGTGCTTCTCAGTGAATTTTTAAAAACACTTAAACTCGCTTGATTGATTTTTTCGACTAGTTCGACTACTTCGAAAAGAATAAAATAATTAATATTAAATGTATAAGAAATTTCAATATCTCTAAGATACTTTAGACTTAGTTTTCTTATAAAACAACACGGTGTTGCTTTTTTTTTTTGCTGGTGAGTGTGTATATACATTAAAAGTCCTAAAATCCATCTGTCAAAAATTCGGATTACCAAAATCCGAGTGCGCGCATTTGTAAACACGATTAGTCGTTTTTTTTTTTTTTTTTTTTTGTGATGAACATTTTTTTAGCCATTTTTTCTTCAGAGGTGCTCATGTTAATAAATAAAGCATTATGATTTATTTGATAATGAATAAACTGCCGAAATTTACATTATTTATTTTCAAGTGAAATTTGAATTTTTACTTTCTCTTACCCGAATATATGAAATATATATAGAGAGAAAGTATTGCGATCATGTCAAAAATTCAATTATTTTTTTACATTCTCTTTAAAATGTATATTCTCATTTTGCCCTTGACACACTTTGATGCACACTTAACTCTTGTACTTCATAGGAAAAAGGTAGAGAAATGGTTGCCATAGTAACAGAAAATAAATCCTTTTCTTTTTAGATTAAAATTCATATAAATCGACTATTTTTTAGATGCTGTATGTGTATCAGTAAAATCTTTCGAGAGAATTGTTTGAAGTATACTTTACTGATGTATTTCAGATTTTTCAAATTCATTTTCCGGCTCTTCCTTATGATACATATCCTCTTTGTGGATTTCTTTTTTTAGTCTCATAAATATCAAATTTGAATGGTTCAGTTTTCATATAGGCCTATGTATATTTTTTTATTAAAATCCCTATCTATCTTCATTTTAAATATAATTATCCATCTCTATTAATCTTCGAATTGTTGAGGAAAAAAATATTTATTCCTACCCTACAAAATACAAATACCTTTTCTATCTCTCTTGTGTTATTTTAATTTATTAAGAAAATTTTAATTAAATACAAACTCATTTTGGAAGCATCGAAAGTGAAAATAATAAGTAAATAAAGCTTTCATTAAATTGAATCCATTTATTAATCTAATCTAATACTATTAAATGAGCAATGTGTGTATGTTTTTCTGTAAGCACATCAGTTCTCGAAAACGGCTCTAACGATTTTTTTCAAATTTTAAATCGAAATTTTAAATTTAAATATATACTATTTACGGTATGAAAATGAAATTACGCTAGGCCTCATCTTTGGAAAAATTCGGGTACTAGTACTTTACTGATGTACTTTTTTAGTTTTTTCCACTTTTCTCGAAATTCCCTTAAACGATTTCTTTCAAATTTTAAATATCTACTATTTCTGGGATAGAAAACAAAGTACCATTGATATCGTCTTTGAGAAATCTCTAGTACTAGTACTTTACTGATATACTTTTTTAGGTTTTTCTTCAATTTTCTCAAAATTTCCTTTGGCAATTTATTTCAGATTTTAAATATTAACTTATACTATTATCGAACCCGTAAATAAAAGGAATTACTCTCGTTTTTGGAAGATTTCGAGTACTAGTACTTTACTGAAGTACTTTTTTAATTTTTCCAATTTTCTCAATAATATACTTTTTTAGTTTTTTTCTTATTTTATAAAAAAAAAAACTCTCCGAGCTCCACAGCAATTCGATTGGGCGCATCTTGATCAGAAATCTAAAAAAAAATTAAAATACTTTTAATAAAAAATCCCAAAGATATTATATGTTCAAATAATTACTCATGAATAAATTAGTTTTCAATAAGCATCAAAATATTTTTTTTTTTTACAATTATCTTTTGTCGATCCTTAGTAAATAAATATTATATAACAACATTATGTTTATAACTAAAAAAAAAAGAAATATATACTGTTGAAAAACATTTTTATTACAACTCCGGTGGCTGAATAGAAAATGAATTATATAGAAAAGAAAGGATACTAAAAAGCCATCTGAGAATTTATTCGGGCATGTCTCTCCCCTCTCCTCTCTCCCCCCAATGCATGTGCATATGAAAAAAAAATATTTTATATTTTAATTTATTTGCATCGAAAAAATAAAACCTTTGAAAGACGGAATCTATATAAAAACGGAAACTTGTAAAATACACGAATATAAAACATGAATATATTATTAAAGAAATTTATGTTTATTATGTTGACTTTCCTAAGCTGAAAAACTTGTTTAAACCGGAAATATCTGGTCCCGTACCATATCGCCTTCTCGAGATTTATTATTCAAATACAATATATATTGTATATTTTTTAGGTGTTTATAATCTAATATAAAATTACAAAACTCTCGATTATAATAACCAACTCTCAGATGCTCGCATTTTGTACAATGAGCTCCACAATTAAGGGGGTCCGGGAGCGAAGTGGTTACACATGTTTTTCCCGATAAGATGGCGTAGTGTGTCATAAAAAGTATGCCCAAAAATCAAGTCATTCAAAAATTTGCCAAGAGATGTCAGAATGGTAGCAAATAATTTTTAATGCATTTGGTTGATTTTCATTGAACTTTTAACAATAAATACTTTATAAATGATATTATATATTATGTATCTTTAAAAGTAATTTTATAATATAGTCTAATTCTATACCGTCTGTTAGACTAGCCTACTATCTATTGCAAGAATGCTGAACTAATTTGACAGTTGGTTTTTAAATAAATCATCTAAGCTTATTTTAAAAATTTCTTAATTAATATATGATTAATAATAACAATAAATTCATTTTTAAATTTAAAAAAAAATTAAAGATTATTGGGACTGATTGTTTTTTTGTATTTGCTTGGTAACAAAAAAATTAATTACGATAATTTTTTAATAAGTCATTTATAGCTCTATGTCCCAATAATCTCTTATTCATTTAAAAAAAACCGCATTGAATATGGTATATAGTGAAATAATTTTAATGACCGAAAAGGTTAAATAAAATCTGGTACAGATGATTTTATTTTATCTTTTCAAATTTAAAATTATTTCACTATATATTATATACTTAATCTCTAGCTCCCAGGTGGGGACTTAATTGTGGCGCACACTGTACGTGAATGGCGACCACGGCTTACCCGAGTTAATACTCTCACCTCTTTTATGCTGGTTTTTCCCCCATCCCATCATGCTTCAACTCTCTCGTAACTGCCGATAATATGCAGACCCCAAAGTAGGGATCAAAGAAGAATCAAATGGCTCGACCAGCAAGAGTCACTTCCCATTCCTCTCTCATGAAAATTCATTAAGATCAAATAAAATCTGCCAAAAATAAAAATCTTATTCCCTCCTTCTTTCAACATTTCTGCTAAAAAGTAGTACAATTTTTTTTTTTTTTTTTATTAATGAATGCACTCCTCTGATATGAGAAAAATTAACTAAGAGTAGGTGGAGTCTCAACTAGAGGAGATCTAACAGTAAAGATGCTTCTTAGGGCCGGTTGCTTCACTTCTAGTCAACTAGCAAATTTATTTAACCGATAGCAAATCATCGATATAGTAAATAAGAACACGCTTAAACTTCGAGTTAAAAAAGGAGTTTTTCCACATATAATTAGCTATTTGAGATATAAGGAAAGTTTTGTGAAGTTTGCAACTTAATAAATGCATCATTTATAAAAATTATTAAAAATCTAAGTATATAATAGCATAGTGTCCGTTTGTCACGTTCTGTTTGACTAACTTCCCGTTCTAATTTTGAAACGAAATTTTGCAGTCTTATAGAGGACGTTATGGAAAGCCCAGGAAAAATACTCGGGCCCCAAAATTTCCATAACTTTTTCAGTTATTAATTATTATTATTATTATTTAAAGTTAAGATTTCTCCCATAGGAAATGTATAGAAAAATATTTATATATTCTTTTTATTTATGTATTCTATGAATGTAAACAAATCCTCAAACAGCACTGGATTGAAATAGTAATAATAATTTTCTTTTCATAATTAAGAAAAGCGAGGGTCCGCAGCAGGCGGGCCCGAGCTAGCTGGCGGGGGTCCAGTGGGGCGAAGCCCTTTAAAGGCGAGCTGCGAGACTAATTAAAGCTAATTAATTTTATAACAAAAATTAGAAAATTTCCAAAAAAATAAACACCTCTTAGTTAAATTAAGCCTTATACCAACTTAGAGTCTTAGCTAGTTAACTACTATCCGTGCTATTATTTAATCATATGATTAGCTTAACTAGATGTGAAAAAACTAGTAACTCTTAGTCGACCAGCTTATCCGAAAGATAGCTAGTTAATTATCAACCCGCCCTTAATTAAAGATTAGAAATTGTACTTTTTGGGAAAAATATTTCTCCAAAATAAAATAATCCAATAATTAAGAAAAAAATTATATAATCAACTTAAAAATTTATTCTAAAATTGGTTAAAGAAATTTTTTTTTTTTTTTTCGTCAATTATATTACGATAAAATGTCTTATTTAATCACTTATTCTCTCACTTTTTCTTCAGAAATTGTCTTATAATTGTTTGATTTTCGTCACAATAAAATTAACGCTATTCTTTTCATCAATTGTTTGAAACGAGGCCTTGTCGAGAAGCAAGACACATTTTTGGTGGCCTTTCAAGTATGAAGGCGTTTGAGTTACTTTTACTTGAGGGGATCTTAATAGACTTGTTTAGAAATCTTTCTCTTTCTTTACGGAAAACAACTTCATTGCCGGCAGTACGTTTAGATCCGCCAAAAATAGCGAAAATCTCTTTTCAACAATAAACAAACTACTTTTGAAAATTTTATTTACAAATTTAGAAAAAAATCCAACAGTAAATCACTAAATGAATTATTAAAATAAAATTTCTTCTCTGATCATCCAACCATTAAAAGTAGCTTATATTAATTTAATCTTGAAATATATATATAAAATGAGGTCAGGATCATAGTAGTCTACATTCAATATAAAACTATAAATTTTCACACAGTATATCATAAAATATTTATACAACAATACCTCGCATAGTCCGTTTAATAGATTACACCTACTAATTGAAACTGGATAATTAGTTCGAAATAAAATATTTTTTTCCCACTTTTAATAATAAAACAAAATTAATATATTAATAATAAAATAAAAAATATATGGTGTGATTAATGCACAGCACACAACTTTCTAGCACCTTAGTTCCAAACTTGACCACTTGCCTTTCATAGATGAGAATGCTTCCACATCAATAAAGTGTACTTGAAAAAATTTTCACGAAAAATTTTACTGATATACTTTTTGAAGAGCATCTAAAAAATAGTTCATTTATGAATTTTAAACAAAATCGTTGCAGCGAATTTTGAGAAAATCGCAAAAAACTGGAAAAGTATATCAGTAAAGTGTACTTCAAAAGATTTCAACCAAAAATTTCACTGATATACTTTTTAATGAGCATCTAAAAAATAGTTAATTTATGAATTTTAAACAAAATAGTTCTGGTGAATTTTGAGAAATTCAAGAAAAACTACAAAAATACATTTGTAAAGTACTAGTACTTTTTAGTCGATTTTTAGTCGATGTTCAAAAGCTTATTTTAACTGTCCGGGAGGGTAACTAACTTAAATATAAAATTTCAACCTCGTAGCTCATTTCCTTTATGCTTAAAAGCGTCACACACATAGGGATGGGGTCTAAATGGACTTAGATGTCGAAAATGACCTTAAATCAATTAAAAAAAAGAATATTTATGACCTCATAACTAGAAAAACTACAAAAAAAAGTAGGCTCAAAAAATTTAAATATAAAAAAAAATCTTAATTTTAGGACCAGTTTACATGCTACGTGTTCAAATGAAAGCAATACATTATTATTTCAAGTTTCGCGCCACTTTTGGTGAAGCAGTCTTTGCACCGGATTTCAAAACCTGAACGTAATAAATAATAATAAAATTTAATTAACAACTATTTTTTAATTTTTTCACAAAAAGTTTTCAACATTATTAATATTATAACTATTAAAGCGTAATTTTTTTATGGTTTATCTATATATCACACTTTTCAAATTAAAACTGTTAAAAATTAAATTAGAAGTTTAAAAAAAAAAAAATTGTATTTAACCTAAATTTTTCGATCGCATGTTCCCTATCTTACGGGAGGAGAAAGTGTTGCTTTTTTTTCCTTGTCTTGAACGATTTAAACTAAACTAGTCACATTTTATTTCACTTAAGAGCTGAATCGGATTCAAATCTCCATTTGGTTAGATAATAATATTTACTTAACGAGATCAATTCATTTCATCTCTAATCTAAACTTTTATACAAATGATTAATTACTAAATCAAATTGTGTGAATACTAATTAGTTTTTCAATAGGAAATTTTTTTTTCCACGAAGCTAATAAAATGCAATATAATAATAATAACAACTCTATCGTGATTTTTAAAAGTGTTTTTTTTTTAACACTTAATTTCACTAAAGTACCAATAAATATACGTAACCTACGTTAATTTTATCGACCATAACTATTAATTCATGGTTGATGATTGCTTGTGCATGTGGGAGGGAGTCCTGATAAACTACTTTGCCCTGGGGCTGGCTTTAAGACGATCCTGATTTTATCAAATAAAATTTTTTATCTTAAATTTAAAATCGTAACTGGCTTACAATAAGATTGAAATAATAGGGTTTAGATTTATAAAATTTATTCAGCGTACAATTCCTCTTTTTTTTACTTTCTCTTACCATATATATATGAAATATATATCTATATTTCATAAATACAATACTTTCTCTCTCTATAGAGAGAGAAAGTATTGTTTTTTGAAGATTCAAATGTGTGAGTTTTGTTTTTATAAATTCTTCGTGAAAGTGAATAGTTTATTAAGTGTTAAATAATGTTTTAAATATATAACACTTAATCAGGGCTATTCTCTAAAAAACAGACGTTAAAATTTAAAATAAACAAATAGGTGTTAAAAAGTAATGTAAGCGTTAAAAAATGCTATTCAAAATCACTTGCTTGCCTCAAATAGCTATTCTGTAAACAAAAACTTTAAAGCCAAAGCGTTAACATTTAGTAAATAGTGTTAAAAATTAATGCCATGTCTAGGGAGTGCCTTTAATATTTTAACGTGGTGTTTAAAATAAACATGGCGTCCTTAACCTAAAAAGTAAGGTTATGATTTTGATAGCTTTGAAATAAAAGCAACACGTTAACATCGCAGTTAAAACTTTGTTTAGAGAATAGCATTTTTTAACGCTGATTATTTTTACATTACTTTTTAACACCCATTTGTTTAATTTAAATTTTACCGCCTGTTTTTAGAGAATAGATCTGTATATTGTTTTATTCTGGTATCTATAAAAAAGAAATATATTTAGATTTACTTTTTACTTTCTATATATCATAATATATACCAGTATGAGGAGAAAGTAATTGTCATGTCAGTGTCATGTCAAAAATTCGATTTTTTCATTCCCGAGATATTTTGTTCACAAACAGACCAATTTGCTTGCGGGGAACCCACTTTTTTGGACTCGGGGGATCTCAAAACGTGTATATCCATCAAAATCTCGTCATCGAATTTTTGACATGATCGCAATACTTTCTCTATATATTTCATATATAGGGTAAGAGAAAGTCTCAAAATAATACAATAATACATTACAATAAACTTACATAATATCTTTGAATTTTGAATCCATTATATTGGATAAAATAGCTCTCGTGTTCTTTACAAAATCAACTATCTAAATTCATGAAAAAATAAAAGAATTTTCATTGCATGCAATCATCAAAACAGACAGCCATTAATAAACATAAAAAATATTTTGATTTAAATCTACTCATAATCAAAAAACTTATTTAAAAAAATTCTTATAGTTTTTCTTTTTATATTAATATTATAATACAATATTTATACCGCATTAAGTCTCAGACTTTACGACTTACTTGTTTGTCCCCCCCCCCCCCCCCTTTGAGTCGCAAGAATAATTGGATCAATTTTCCCTAAATATTAGAAAATATTAAACTAAGTTTATAGTAAATTGAAAAAATGATGTATTCGAGGAGGTTGAACCCGCAAGCTTAAACTTTTTAACTTCTTTCGATAATGTTCGTTTTTGTTTTAGTTAGTTTCGAATCCAATTAACAATTTTTATTCTTTAAAGGCCTATCGTATTTACTTAATTAAATTTTTCTTTCTAAGATAGATTAGAAAGGAATGTTATAATTAATTGCATTTAGAAATAAGTTTTAGAATAAATAGAAAACAAATTCCAGGAAATTCCAAAGATCGCGCATTGTCCCGGATTTAAGGAAAAGTCAGGATATTATTTCAATAAATTAATTATATAGCGCCTTTTATAATTACTGATTTACATTTATTTTCTCTCCCCAATAAATTAATTTAAAATTAAAATAAGTTCGTACATGATTGCATAAAGCCTTTATCAATCTCCCTAAGAAAGGGTTAAATAACAAAAGCGGGGAAAAAAAATCTATTACTTGAAACCAAAATAAGAAAAAAAATCTGGTGTGACTGGTCGCATGGCACACAACTTTCTCTTACCTTCGGTTAATTGAGAGTTGTGTTCTTGTGTTTGTTACGCCAGATTTTTTTGTGTCGGCATATATTTTGTTTACGCCAATATTAAAGATAACAAATTTATAAATATATATATTCTGTTACAATGGCAATCATTTCTCTTATCTTTCCTATAGAGTACAAAAGACTTCAAATGATTTCAAGGGCAAAATGAGAATATACATTTTAAAAAGCATCTAAAAAATCTGGTGTGTCTGGCGCACAGCACACAACTTTCTCTTACCCTTCGGTAATACTTTTTAAAGAGCATCTAAAAAATAGTTCATTTATGAATTTTAAACAAAATCGTTGCAGCGAATTTTGAGAAAATCGCAACAAAAAAAAACTGGAAAAAGTACATCAGTATAGTACTAGTACTTCTTGGCCGATTTTGTAGATGTTTTGTTCATAGTTAAACAGACCATTTTGCGGGACCCACTTTCTAGGGGACCTCAAAACGTGTATTTCCATCAAAATTTCGACAGAATATTTGAAATGAATCTTTCTTTCTCTATATATTTATATAGGTAAGAGAAAATAATACTTTCAGTGAATATAAAAAACTATCCATTTCCTTTTATTTTTCCAAATTTATAATAATATGCCTACAAATCATGTTTTACATTATTTACATTTATAATAAATTCCATTAATTAATTAATTCCAAAGAAAGGAAGATGATTACTATTAAATACGTTCCACTCAACCACAAAGGTGTTCGTTGTACACCTCTAATCTAGAGGATAGAATAAATAATCTCTCACTAAAGGTATAGATTCAATTTTCAAATTAGTTCATTTGTTAAAATACCTAAAACGTTCCACTTAATGAGCCTCACCGCAAAAATGTGAACAATTCCTTTATTTACGCGACCTCCGCTCATATCCTTCCTTTATTTTTATTACTCTATTTATTTATTATACTGAGATTATTTATTTTACGTAATAACAAACCAATTAAGGTGTTTTGATAGTTTAAGAGTATTATTTATCATAATTAGTATCCCACAAGTATTTTAATGAAAATCGCCATTTTGCGGTCTCTAACAAAAATAATTTTAATAAAGCGGAACTCTTTTTTTTTTAAGGAAAGTTAATCTAATATTAGTTTAATATATCTTAGGGCCAGTTGCTTCACATCTAGTCAACTCGCAAATTTATCTGACCGATAGCAAATCATCAATATATAATAAACAAGAACACGCTTAATTTAAAAACATGATCGCAATACTTTCTCTCTATATATTTCATATATAGGGTAAGAGAAAGTAAAAATTAGTTTTTTTTCACATATGAGTAAGGAGAGTTTTGTATAAAATAAAGGCACCATTTATAAAAATTATTAATAAAATAAATTTTAAAAATTTAAATAATTAATTGAAAAAGCTAATTAATTTTTTAACAAAAATTTAAAAATTTCCAAAAATATAAATAAACAAAACTTGTGTTTCTAATTTCACCTCTTAGTTAAGCCTTATACCGAACTTTGGGTCTTAGCTAGTTAATTACGATCTGGGCTCATATTTAATCATATGATTAACTTAACTAGATGTTAAAAATCTCGGAAGTTATAGTCAACAAATCCGTGGAATAGCTAGTTAATTAGAAGTGAAGCAACCCACACTTAAGGATATTTTTGAAAATTAGAAAAAAATTCAACATATAAAACTATTCAATTAATCACAGAAATCATAAAGCTCGCAGAAAGAGTTAACTAAATGTGAAAAGATTTGAAAGTCATAGTCAACTAGCTTATCCGAGGGATAGCTAGTTAATTAAAAGTGAAGCAACCCACACTTAAGGATATATTTGAAGATTAGAAAAAAATTCAACATATAAAATTATTCAATTAATCACAGAAATCATAAAGCTTGCAGAAAGAGTTAACTAAATGTGAAAAGATTAGAAAGTCATAGTCAACTAGCTAATCCGAGGGATAGCTAGTTATTTAAAAGTGAAGCAACTTACCCTTACTTAGGTAGGCTAAGCATATACAGATAGACACTTAGTGTCTACCTGTGTACCAGCAAATATTCAGAAACAAGAACATGCAGCAAAAATCTTTATACCCTATGGTATAGGCCTATAAACAATTTAACAACAATTCACAGCTCTTAACTTTATTAAACTGGAATATAACACTGAATGTTTTCTTAAAAAAACTTCAAATTAATTCTGATGCATGGGATCCGCTGGCGTAGAAAAGCAATAGCTGAATTAACTACACTACGGGACTTTTAATTTAAGCCTGGCAGTTCCACTCCAGCCTGATTTACTTACCTCTGTGACAAGTCATTGCCAATTTACCGACCTTAGATTCAATAAACGGAGCATTGTTAAAGAAGAACGCATTAGATATCTCGTTATTTAATTTCATACTACGAAACATATTTGAATACAATAGATATCGGTTATTTAAACTTCAGAGATGAGCAGGTATTTTAAATACATGCTAAATTTTTTAAAATTTAAAACAAGTCTATCTCTAGAATCTTACTTTAAATGATGTTTATAGATATAAAATTTTAATGTATACATTATATATAACGAGCATAAATGTTGATTATAATTAAACAAATGTTAGTACACATCACTTGTAATTAATAAATGATAGTATAATGAAGATTATTATAAAACTTTTTATAACCTATCCTAAATATACATGTAGCTAGGAAGATGTTTGTTTAAATATCCTCGTCAAATTTTGAGTTACTAAATAATTATAGCACAGATTAATAATGCCGGTGGTTTTTCCTGACTATTCCTGGGTATACCAGGCATTGGCGTAGCCAGACATTTTTGATGGGGGGGGGGTTGATCAAGAAATTTTTTTCAAAAATTTAAGATTATTTTAGGGTATTTATAAATCATTTTTTTTTTTTTTTTTTTTTTTTTTAGCTCGAGTAAATTATTATCTTTTACTTTCTCTTACCCTATGTGAAATATAATTTGTATTAAATATCTAGTCATGACTTGGGTCCCATGGGGAGGGGGGTTTGAACCCCTAAACCCCCCCCCCCTGGCTACGCTTATGATACCAGGTATGGGTAGCCCTGATTCCAAAAATGCCATCTGTTTTTCTCCATCAGCTCTAGTTTTATAGACATAGAGAAAATTACATTTTAAAAATGTGCTGAATTTTCTAAATTTTTTTAAGACGTTACCCCTTAAAAATATGAAGATAATTGATACACATATAAATATCAAATTTCATGCTCAAAAAATCAAGTAATTCAAAAATTTGCCAAGAGACGTCAGAATGGGAACTAATAATATTTAATGCATTTGGTTGATTTTCATTGATCTTTTAACAATAAATACTTTATAAATATTATTATATATTATGTATCTTTTATAAAAGCATAAAATATATATAAATATAGACCAGATATACGCAGTAGCGTAGCCAGGATTTCTGCTTGGGGGGGCCCAAAAGTTTTATGAACCCCCCCCCCCCCTTCACCAAGAAACTTAAAGTGGAGAAATTTTTTTTAGATAATATAATAATTATAAATAAAAAACAAATAAAAAAATTTTTTTTTTCTTAAAATAAAATAAAAATTTAATACAAAATTCGTAAATATTAGAGATTTTTCAATTATTTATAAGTTTTTTGTTAGATTTTAGAATTTATGAGAGTTAATAAAATATTTATTTAAAAAAAAAAAATATCATTAGGGAAAACAATAGGTATTTTTTTGTTTTGCAGAAGGCTTTGGGGGGCCCGCCCCCTGGGCCCCCCCTGAATACGCCACTGGATATACGCTATTAGGGGATCAGCTGTTAGACTAGCCTGCCATCTATTGCAAGAATGCTGAACTAATTTGACAGTTGATTTTTAAATAATTCATCTAAGCTTATTTTAAAAATTTCTTAATTAATATGTAATTAATAATAACAATAAATTCATTTTTAAATTAAAAAAAAATTAAAGATTATTAGGACAGATTGTTTTTTTGTATTTGCTTGATAACAAAAAAATTAATTACGATAATTTTTTAATAAGTCATTAAAAAAATTATAGCTCGATACCCCCAATAATCTCTTATGAATTTAATTCATTAAAATGAAAAACCGCATTGAAAAATTTCTTATAGTAGTCTAGTTTGTTTTTTAAGTACGTTTAGACGTCGCTCCAGAACCCCCTTAAAAATATAATATAAAAATATTTGGAGAGAAAATTATTTCAATAAAATATTAAATCTTTATTTATTTATTTATTTTTTTTAAATTTTAACCTCGTTTTTGACATCTCATTTTTCTTAATGAATTATTTTAAGTCCAATTTTTACCCGCCTCTTTTATGTTTATTTTAATAGCTAAAATCATTTCAATTTTCATTGAAAGATATATTCCGCCAACGGTTACGTTTTGCTCCTGTTTTTTGGAACTTTTTCACGCCAATATATTCACATAATAGATATAATTTTATAGTAATGAAAAGAAAACATGCTATGTTCTGGTTAATTTATCGCTATTGATAAATCTACATTAGGGTTTTTGTTTTGTCTAACCGAACGAAGAGATAACCATCTGCTCTATTATTTTGTTTAATTCATATATATAATAATTTATTAGATTTATAAGGATGAAAATTTTAAGAAAGATAATTTTTAATGAGTTGTTTTTACAAAAACCTCTCAATTGTATTTAATCTCAATCTAATTTTTATTTTTGACACGTTTCAAATACCATAACAATAAGTAGGTGAAATATAATTCAAATAAATAATGTAGATAATGTCCCATGGGGCCGAACATTAATTTATTTTAATTAGAATTTGACACGAATCCTTCTATTTATGATGTCATATATATATCTACCTAAAATTTCATATTTAGATTACCATAAAAAATGAATGCACTTAGATATCGATTAAAATATATTATAGCAAAGCTACTTTTTATTTCTAGATCAAATTTCGAAATATTTAATTTAAATGCAATATATACTCAATTTAATTAGAAACAAATTTTGTAATAAAATTAACATAATACTTTCCTAAAATTCATATCAAGTTTAAGCAAAACTTTTGTTATAGTATATTTGTTTTAATGTTCTTGTTATGGAATGAACCTTCAATTATAAGTTTTTTACTAGGAATTTTAAAGTCTTACTTACTGAAAGTGAAAGGATTTTTTTTTCCGAGTTCGTTTTTCATCCCGTTAGAAAATCTCTTTGACTATTGTTTTTTTGAAAACGAACATCTAAAAAGCCCATATGATTTTTATTTTTATTTTTTTGTTTTTTATAGTTCTTATTGTGTCGACAAAATAAAAATGTTGATTGACAAAAACATTCAAATGAGCTTGTCAAATACATACAATTATATTTTGATTAGCATGCAGAATTTTTAATTCAAACTGCAAAATATTTTTTTTTTTAATTTCTCAAATAATATTATTTTAAAATACAAAAAATTTTATAGGTCTCTGGCACTCAGAAAACATTAAATATATTTAATTTAATTCACACTTCCCAGACTGCTGTCCATTGATTCGGGAAGCAACAATACAAAAAATAAAAAAATAAACACATCATACTGAAAAATTATATATGAATTAAAATTATATTAATATATACAAATTAAACACTAGGTTATTTGTTTCAATGGTTTTATTAATTATAAAATTAACACTTGATTAACTAGAAATAATTAACTCAGGAGTTAATTATAAAGCGTTGAATTTGTAAGTTGTACTTGTTACTATGTTGTATTGCAGTTGGTTCGGGGTCGTCCACATATTACGTCAGGCCTTTTTGGACGATATTCTAGCCCTGTCAAGTTAGTCATATACAAACAAACCTCCCTACAAATATTATGTCACAACATAGAACTACCCCTTTCTTATACAAAATTCATATCATTTTACATTTTATTTTTTTTGTTTTAGTATACGAGTCTCATCCCATTTTTTCAAACTCAATAAAGTTTATTTTGAATTGTGATGTCACAGCCCCCGGGTCCCCCATGTCACAATTAGTAACGTTTTGTCTAAGCCCCTACTCCCCTAACGCGTTACGTAATATGTGGCCTCTACCACCTCTTTTAGTATATGTTTCTACTTTCATGTATTACAATGTAAGTACTTCTAATGATGTCAAGGAATTGTCAAAAATAAGTATCAAATGTTAATTTTATATTTAAAAAAACTTTTGAAATAAATAACCTTGAAAGTTTAAATCTTATTAAGGTGCGCGTCTCGAAAAACCGTTAGAACACGATTGACTACCGAGTTACTCGAGGCGGCAAGAGATGGCGTTAGTTTTTCCCATAGGAATACAAGGGATTTATTCCATTTCATTCGAAAGATTTCAGCTAATTAATTAAGGGTAAAAAATTAATTATTCTTTAACACAATGATTACTAATTTAATTATCTATAAGATATAGAGCGAATTTTTAAAAAATATCTTTTATTTAATGCGATTAATCTAAAAAAAAAATTTTATTTTTTCGAAAATCAAAAAAAAGGATTTCTATAAGTTGTAGATATTTTAAATAGCTTTAATTTAAAAAAAAATTGAGGTCGATAGCTTCAAAATTGTGTCTGCTGGAATCTCCCAAAATTAGCACCCCGAGACGCGCACCTTAAATATAAGTATATATATGTATAAATTCAATTATTATAGGCAACGTTTCCTCTTTTATAGAATCGACAAAATTATTATTATTATTATTTTTTTTTTTTTTGCAATTTCTCTAAAACAATACCCATTCTCAAAGCCTTGTATTTTTTTTTTTTTTTTTTTTCTAATTAAACTTAGCAAATTCTCAAGTTGGATCATCTTAAATTCCTTTTAGCTGAACATCAAACGGAATTTAAATTAATTTTAATTGTAATATGAATATATTATAATTAAATCTCGACTGTGACCAAACGCAACTTCTTCGTTGTTTCTTAAATGAGATAGTTAACATTGCTTTAAACGCAGATTGGAATTGTATTCACAGGATCGCATTTGTTCCTTTGAACATCACAAACAAAATCGGACAAATTAAATTCCCTGAAACTTCTTTAATTTGTCTCAGTTGAATGGACGTCATAAGTAAGGATAAGAATATTTTTCATTTAGACATATGACGAGTTTGCACATTAAAAAAAAAAAAAAAAATATATAAAATAAAATACTTTCTCCTCACTAGAACTTCCGCTTAACTGTTCTAAAGACAAGGTTTCATGAAGCAGATCAAAATTTTCACTTAAAGAATCTAGATAATCCAACCTTTAATTCTCCTATTCAGAGATGGATTTAAAAGGGCGCGCGCCCGGAACCGTGTTCAAAAAAAAATTTTTTGTTTTTTTGAAAGAGAAAGTGATCATCTTCAATCCTTCATTTGTAAGGCAATTCAATTTATATATATATATTCAATTTATAAATTGTAATAATTAATAATTGTACATTGGTTGAGTGATTTTTATTATCTCTTACCTATATATTAATATATATATATATAAGTATTGGATTCATGTCAAAAATTCGATGTCGAGATTTCAAGAACGAAAAGAGTTAGGAGGTTGAAATTTTATATTTAATTTAGTTACCCCCTGGGACGTGGCAAGAAGCTTTTGAACAAAATCGGCCAAAAAGTACTAGTACTTTACTGACTCAACGATTTTGATTAAAATTCATAAATCAATTATTTTTTAGATTCTCTTTAAAATGTATATTCTCATTTTGCCTTTGAAATCTTTTGAAGCACACTCTAATCTTGTACTTCAAAGGAAAGATGGGAGAAATGGCTGCCATGGTAACAAAATCTAAATATTTTCCCTTGTTTATAATTTTATATCTTGAAACCATGGGCGGATACAAGGGGGTGTAAAGGGGGTAATTACCCCCCCCCCCAGAGATTAAAAAAAAATACTTTTTTTCGAAAAAAAAAAAAAAAATGTATTTTTACTATAAAATTTAAAAAATTAATACTTAAAAATTTGATTTGTATTTATATTCTGACAAACAAGTACAGAATGCGCCTTTAAATTACCGAAATTAAGAAAAAATAGTGTGCTGTCCGATGAGTCACACCAGATTATCCCTCCCGAGAAACACCTCTGGATCCGCCCTTGCTTGAAACTTAATATATTCGGACACCAAAAAATCTGGTCTGACAAGCACAAAACCTTTGGTAAAAGAAAGTTGTGTACCAAAGGGGTAAGAGAAAGTTGTGTGAATAAAATAAATAAAATCAAAAAAAAAAGGGCTTCTATAAGTTGTAGATATTTTACCCTTGATTAAACACAATTTATTCGTTTAAGAAATTATTGAAATGATTAAATAGATGTAAATAAAGGTTAATTTGGGGGGGGGGGGTTATTCTAAGTTGTCACCATAGACGATTGTCCAATGCTGAGAAGCACTAAATGAGCTATTGCGTTTAAATTTTTATTTAGGTTAATTTAATTTAGTTGAGAAAATATTAGTAAAGCAATCTTAAAGTCCCATTTCTTTAATGAGTTAAATGAAAATATAAATAAAAATGTTTTCTTTAAAAATTTAAGAATAAATATTCAATATAATAAATTTCAAAAGGAGTTGGAGAATTTTTATGAGTTGTCTCTTCAAACTCAGGACTATTATCAAGGGCGGATACAAGGGCGGGGGGCGGGTAAAGGAAATAATTACCCCCCCCCCAAGATTTGAAAAAAATACTTTTTTTTCGAAAAAAAAAAATGTATTTTTAATGTAAAATTTAAAAAATTAATACTTAAAAATTTGATTTGTATTTATATTCTGGCAAACAAGTACAGAATACGCCTTTAAATTACCGAAATTAAGAAAAAATAGTGTGCTGTGCGACGAGTCACACCAGATTACCCCCCCCCCCCACCCGAGAAACACCTCTGGATCCGCCCTTGCTTGAAACTTAATATATTCCGACACCAAAAAATCTGGTCTGACAAGCACAAAACCTTTGGTAAAAGAAAGTTGTGTACCAAAGGGGTAAGAGAAAGTTGTGTGAATAAAATAAATAAAACATTAATATATAAGCAATTTTTTTTTAATAAAACTTTTGTTTTTGAGAGGGCCCCTTTGGGCTCTGGTAAAATCAGAAAAAATTTGGATTAAAAACAAATTTATCGAAAATTTGTCTCTGAAGGGCCCCTCAGGTGAAAACGGAAAAATTTGGATAAAAAAAAAAAAAAAAAAAAAAAAAAAAATGAAAATTTGCCTTTCGTGTAAATAGACTAAACTGAACTATCGGTATGTCTAAAATTTCAGAAAGTATTCGATTCATGTCAAAAATTCGATGTCGAGATTTTGTTTATTTTTTAAAGAATACGTAAACAATTTCGTTTGGCGTCATTTTTTAACCAATAAAATATTTAGACAGCTCACACTAGTCTTTATAAATGATTTGTCTAAAAAAAATTATATGCATATATTTGGTTCATGTTTCCTCAACTTTTGGCTCCTCTTAAACATTCAGATTCATTTATCTTCTAATACCTGACAGATTGATTGATATCATAAAATAAGATTTGTCTTGTTCAAAAGATGTTAAATGATTAGATTAAATTAGTAAATTAACGAGATTCTAAGTTCACAAATCTCTCTTTTAACATATCTAATGAAAATATTTTGAGAATTCGGGAAATTCGTCATTATTAAGGAAATATTAATTAAATATTTCAATAAAAAAATTTAAAAAAAATACACTTGTTTCAAATATTTTTTAATTACCGTACATATATCAAATATGTTTAACTTACTGCATATTTTGTGACCAAAAAGCATGAACATCACATTCAAAGAGAAAGTAAATTAATTATAAAAATTTGGTGTGACTGGTCCCACAGCACACAATATTCTCTTACCTTCCGTAAAGTTGTGTTCTGTGCTTGTCACACCAGATTTTTTGTGTAGAGATATGTTTAGTTTCCGCAAAAATATTTATATTTTGGGCTAATCTTTACAATAAAGTGCCAGGCCACCTAGAGGGCGCTGAGGTGATTCATTCGTGATTCTTTCGTTCTTCTTTTTATGATTCGTTCTCACTATTTCATTTTTATAAGCGGCCATTTAATATAAATATATATATATAAATATAAATATAAATATTCATCTCCCCCGCCTGTAAGATACCATTTTTACATTAATCTCCTGGGCTTCCAAGCTATTATTGAATATAAATAAATATTCATCTCCCTGCCTGTAAGACGCTCCGGTGCTTAACATTTGATTATTTTGTCTTCTTTCTATGCCATTTTGCTCTCTGGAATTCCCATTTTTTTCTGGCATTTGCTTTTATTATCATTTCTCTAAGTTCCACAATGAGTGAGAGAATTGATATCTTTTTTTTGACCGATTTGAATCGAAAGCATGAATGTGGAATGGAAGGAAAATTGCAGGTATTGAAATTTTGTATGGATCTTGGTTTGATTGCGAGTAGATATGAGTGTCCCCGATGTCGTGAATGGATGACATTGACCAAATGTATTACATTAATTGATGGATACAGATGGCAATGTCATAGGTCGAGTGGGGGCCAAACTCATCGTGTAGTCAGATCCGTGCGCCTCGGCTCATGGTTTTCTGAAAGCAAGATGAGTTTGGTCCAAATCTTGTTGTTGACTGAATTTTTTCTTTTAAAAAGGTCACAACAAGATTGTATGTATGAGCTGAAATTGTCCTCCAGGACAGTTTGTGACTGGAGGGCTTTTTTCAGAGAGGTGTGTGTGGATGTATGTGTGCTTAAAAGTAGTATGATTGGGGGGAATGGTATGATTGTAGAAATAGATGAATGCATGTTTGGTAAAAGGAAGTATAATCGAGGAAAAAGAGTGAATGGGAAATGGGTGTTTGGTGGGGTTGAACGGGGGTCAAAAAAATGCTTTCTCCAAGTTGTTGAAAAAAGAGATAAAGAGACTCTTTTAAGCATGATTAAGGATTTTATAATCCAGGGAGCACAATTTACTCTGATTGTTGGAAGTCCTATGATTGCTTAGAAGATGAGGGCTTTAAGCACTTAAAAGTCAATCATTCTCTTCATTTCAAAGACCCGGAGACAGGAGTTCATACTAACTCAATTGAGGGAACCTGGAGTTCTGTTAAGAGAGGAATGCCAAGTAGGACCTGTGCTGGCCAGTTTGATACCTATCTTGCCGAATATATGTGGTTTAGGTATCACGAAGGGAGCCAGGACATTATGAGGGAATTTCTGGAGAGCATTCGGCAAGTGTACCCTCCCGCAGAGAAGGATGATGCCGAGGAGAGGTCAGAATAAGGTAAGAATCATTTTTTTTTCTTTTAACAAATTGCAGGGGTCCGTGTCTTTTGGTAAATAGTAGGTTCTGTTTTAAATAAAAAATATCAATCCAGAATATTTTAAAGAAGTTGCAGGGATCCCTTGTCCGAGAGCCGCCGGAGGCGGCTCGAGACCTTCGGTTAATTAAGGTCGGTTCTGTTTTAGATTAAAAAATATTCATCCAGAATATTTTAAATAACTTGCAGGGATCCCTTGTCCGAGAGCCGCCGGAGGCGGCTCGAGACCTTCGGTTTTAAGTTCGGTTATTTTATTTTTAGAAAAAAATTCAAAACAACTAGGGAATTCTCGGCTTCGGTTCGGTTCGGTTTGGTTCGGCTCGGCTCAGTTCGGTTCAAAACCATCCAGTTAGAAGCTATTCGGTAGCCCTTAAAAATAAATTTTCGGGCCCTTCGGGCCCGAAGGGCCCGAAAATTTATTTTTAAGGGCTACCGAATAGCTTCTAACTGGATGGTTTCGAACCGAACTGAGACGAGCCGAACCAAAACCGAAACCGAACCGAAGTCGACACTAGTGACAAAACAACTTCAGGGGTCACGACCTAATTGTTTCGGTCTTTCGGTTGCATTTCGTTTTCCTTCGATTAAAAAAAATTTTAAAAAACTAGGGAATTCTCGGTCTTAGTGACAAATAGCGCGCCTAAAGGAAAAGAACGAAAGAATAATGAATGTTGAGCAGGGGCGGATTAAAAAAAAATTATTCTTTGTTTTTTTTTCAATTATCAGCTGAAGTTAGCTCCTTTATCATTTATTATTAAAAAAAAAAATAATAAACAATTTTCGATAAAATTATTTTTTATATTTTCAAATCTATTTAATTAATTTCTTTACTTATCTCAATCAGTCATGCGCAAGGTTTTTGTCATCTAAATTACAATGGAGAAAGAAAAAACACAAAAAAGTAAGTAAAAATATATATTGAAGAACGAAAGAATCATGAATGTTGAGCTAATGTCTAGAGAGTGAACTAGTCAGTCAGTGCGAGGGCTGGCACTTTATTGTAAAGATTAACCATATTTTGTTACCATGGCAACCATTTCTCCTATCCTTCCTATGAAGTACAAGAGTAAAGTGGTATTCGGGATATTTCAATGGCAAAATGAGAATAGACATTTTAAAAAGCATCTAAAAAATAATTGATTTTTGAATTTTAATCAAAATCGTTAGATCGAATTTTGAGAAAATCGAAAAAAAGTGAAAATGTACATCAGTAAAGTACTAGTAATTTTTGCCCGATTTTGATCAAAAGCCTATTTTCACGCCCAAGGTCGGTGTCTAACTTAAATATAAAATTTCAACCTCCTTGCTCAATTCCTTCATGCTTTGAATTGAACAGAGTGAGAGACACACAGGCAAACATACACACGCACACTCAGACCACAAGAGAAAGTATTGGTTTCATGTCAAAAATTCGATGTCGAGATTTTGATGGGTATTTTTTAGATGCTCTTCAAAAAGTATATTCTCATTTTTCCCTCAAAATTGTTTGAAGGCCACTTTACTCTTGTATTTGATAGGAAAGATAGGAGAAATGGTTGCCATGGTAACAAAATATAAATATTTTCCCATATTTATAAATTTTATATCTTGAATGTATATGGGCGGAAATATCTCCACACAAAAATCTGGTGTGATAAGCACAGAACACAACTTTCGATTACCGAAGGTAAGAGAGACACCCCCCCCCGCCTGGCCCGCCTGGAGCGTGAAAATAAGCTTTTAATTACCGAAGGTACGAGAAAGTTGTGTGCTGTGCGACCAGTCACACCAGATTTTATTGTATCTAATAAAATTCCTAATTAATTGCAAAAAAATAAAATGATATAATTATAAATAATAATAATATTAGAATTAATTTTTATTAAATCTATTAAAATAATATATGAATGAAATTAGTCATTATAAATGATTTGATTGTTGTTGGCGCTCGCAGCGCCTCCTCCCTTCCTCCCGGCAAATTGACCAATCAATCAGTCTAAGATGATCGTCGAGTTTTGAACCACGCGATTTCGAGAGTGAGAAATGTATTGTGAGTTTTTATTTATAAAGTGCATAATTTGTGTTTAAGTGATTGATTAATATCTCCGGGATGTGTTTTGTGTTTAATAAGTGTTTGAAAATACCAAATGGAGATGATTTTTGGAAAATATCAAATGGAGTTGCGAATGGAGTGAATAACAACGGTGAGTTGAGATCCTTTTATTTAAGCAAACGGTCAAAAAGATGGCGAAGTCTCTTTGATCGATATTCGATTTAATTTCATTTTTAGTAATATCTACAATTATTTAGTTATATTTGACTACATTTTTTTTATTTTTTATTTTTTAATATGTAAATGCTTTGTTCGTGATAAGCCATTTATAATTATTTACAATCATTTCTCTCACATACATATACTGATTTTCAGATTTCTTAATTCATTGAGGCTCATCAATTTGGGCAAAGAATATAATATAAATACAAGACACACACACACACACTCCCCCCCACCACACACATACACACACGCGCGCGCGCGCGCGCGATTACACTCACACAACCGTGAACTTTCGCGCGCCCGCGTTCACATACACACACACACACACACACACACAATACACGGAAGCTATTTGGCGCCCACTCTCACACACACACTCTCACTAATACGCGCGCGTTTTTGCGCGTCGCGCTCACACCCATAGGCTCTCACAGACACACATATACTGTGACGACGTTTTTTCTCAAAGGGGGGGGGAGGGAGGGCGCATGAATGGGACAAACTTATCAATAGGGAGGGGGGGGTGGACAATATAACTACATATAGGCTATATAGCCTATCAACAGAGAAACAAAAAAAAAATGGAACTTTTTTTTTTAAATAAGGTCTGTTTCGGCATCGTAAGCCATTTATACCCCATCTCTATTTATTTCAATTGGAATGATAGTCAATCCATTCGAAATAAATTGTCGCATGAGTGAACCCGCGACCCTTGGTTCAAATGACCAGCACGACTTTTCATGTTCATTTTATTATATTTTTATTTTTAAATCATTTATTAATCCTCGGGCCACGTTGTATTGTTTAGCCTGCTGACTATTTGTACCTAGGGTCGCTGGTTGGCATCCCGTCTTAGGTGACAAAAATATTTAGATAAATAAATGACCTTTCTAAAATATTGAAAGTAAGTAAAAAAAAAAAAAATATTGCATGGACTATTAACCCAATATAAAATGTTGCATTTTTTATTCTATAAAACCTTGAACAAAAAAATACTATTCCTTTTATTTGGACATCCTCAAAAAACATTGACTGACGTCTCGTTTGCTTGCCTGCTTGATTTCACGAAAACAAGGATTATATTATTTATTTATATAAATAAATAAATTTCTTTACCCTTTCTATATCCTTAAAAATATTATTTTTCTCCCTCTCTCTCTCTCTCAAGTATTGATTTATCTGGATATTATAAACAAGCAAGGGGTAAAAGGAATTTCCACAAATTGTTCGAGAATATTAGTAAAGCCTATTCACTCTCTGATTTCGAGATATAATTTTACTTTTATAACGTTGCTCAAGCATTATTTTTCCTCACTTAACAGAGTGTTATTTAACTGACCGGCGCACATATTTAGTTTTCCATAGCACCTTAGTTTCAAACTTGGCCACTTGCATTTCATAAGTAAAAAGTAAATAAAATGTTTTGGGTTAATGCATTGAGATTTATTCACCCAAATAGAAAGAGAGGGAAGTGACAAAGAGATAGTCACTCTGTCCATCCATCGTCTAAAAATAAAACCTGTATAACTTCACCCATTATTCTCAGAAACACTTGAATCGAGAAAAAATAATAATAATAAAAAAAAATATATTTTGTATTTTTATTATATTCATCAAATTAATAAAAATAAAAAAAAAACTGAATTACATCAGCAAAGTGTACTTCAAATAATTTTCTCGAAAAATTTTATTGATATACTTTTTAAAGTATATCTAAAAAATAGTTGATTTATATGAATTTTAATCTAAAAAGAAAAAGATTTATATTCTGTTACCATGGCAACCATTTCTCCTATCTTTTCTATGAAGTACAAGAGTAAAGTGGTCTTCAGAAGATTTCAATGACAAAATGAGAATATACATTTTATTGAGAATCTAAAAAATAATTGATTTTTTAATTTAAAAAAAAATCGTTGGAGCAAATAGAGAAAATCGAAAAAAACTGAAAAAGTGCATCAGTAAAGTACTAGTACTCTTTGGTCGATTTTGTTCAAAAGCTTCGTGTCACGTCCCATGGGGGTGCCTAACTTAAATATAAAATTTCAAACTCCTAGCTCATTTCCTTCATGGTCAAAAATGTCTTAATGTTTACTAATGTACTTTTTCAGTTTTTTTCAATTTTCACAAAATTGGCTTTAACGATTTTGATTAAAATTCTTAAATGCTCTTTAAAATTTATATTCTCATTTTTCACTTATTTAAATTAATAAATACTTGGTTATATGTTTTTTATATTCTCATTTTGCCGTTGAAATCTTTTGAAGTCCACTTTACTGTATGTACAGTGAGGGACAATATTAAGTCCCACCCATGTGTTTTCTACTTTTAATTATTTCATTGTTTTTAAAAAAAAATATTATATATTTTTTAATGGGAACTTTCATGGTTCAAACCTAGAAAATTTCCAATAATGATTTTCATTTTCTTTTATAAAAACAATGAAATAATCACAAGTAGAAAACGCATGGGTGGGACTTAATATTGTTCCTCACTGTACCTCATAAAGAAGATAGAAGAAATGGTTGACAAGCTAATAAAAAAATATTTTTAGGTTTATTAATTTTACATCTTGAATTCTATTATACCGCCGGAAACTAAATATATGTCGACACAATAAATCTGGTGTGACAAGCACAGACCACAATTTTCATTTACCGTAGGTAAGAGAAAGTTGTGTAATGTATGATCAGTCACACCTGATTTTTATATATCACATTATTTAAGCATTTTAATTTTTTTTTTTATATCTCGAACCATTCATCGGATAAGGATAAAAGTTAGTCCTAGGGAATCATAAGAAAGTATTAACGAAAGGAGGGAATCAGTCTGTCTGCAGGGAGCGTTAAATATTTATTAAGAATCTTCCATTTTCTCAGCTTCTTTTGGACCTAAAGAGCTGGGAAGTTTTGCAACTTGACCTGCTAATTTTTTTCTTATATAAGATAAATAATCTTGTGACATTTTTTATTTTTTTCACCTAACTTGTTACGACCTTGTATTTATCTTTTTTTATTATTATTAAATAAATGACTCTTTTTGAATCATCTATTAAATCTAAAATCTGGCACTAGACACGTAGAACTTCCAAATCTGATAAATTCCTCTTATCATGGATTCTTGGCCCAAATGATTAGCGATCTAAATATTATTATCATCTTTGATATTAAATAAGAGTTGCGTCATTCAATTTGTCAACTTCCGGGCTTTAATAAGGACACATGTTTTGCACCTTAACATTATTTAATTGATGAGAACTTCTCTGTCATCGCCAGACATGACATGTCAATCAAGAACCAGGCATGTTAATTTATTAAAATTTATAGACAATTTAATTATAGATATTTCCTAATCTAATCTTAATTTGTATAATTAATCTATTGTTAAAATTAATATAAAATTTGTATTTTAATTAAAATGAAAATTTATCTTTTTAAATTCTAATAGGAGTTGATTTGCCAAACATCCCTTAATATATTTTAATTTCTATAATGAATTTGCTTTTTTAAAAAAGTGTTAAGAGGCTTTATTCTTAAAAAAAAAAAAAAAATGTCTTAATGAAGAAATTTGTATATAGGAATAGGTTTTTTTTAGATAAGATTATCTAAACTTATAAATCTCTTTTAATGCCTTTAAGCCTTAGCTCTTATTCCTTAGCTTAACTTGGTTAACATTAACTAATTTTTTGATGCGGAAGTTAGAATTCAACTTTTACAATTTTTTTAATTAACTTTTTTATGCAAAACTATTTTTTTTGTCAATAATCAGAAAATAGTATAGGTTTTACTTTTTCAATGACTCAGATAGGTTTTTTCATTGTAAGAAATTATACATTTGAAGGGATTTTTTTAATAAGAGACCCAAAATCAAAAGCTTTGGGTAAAAAAATGATGTCCAATAACACAAACCGAGAAGCGTGCATTGAGATTAAGAGATCCTGGGTATATGGGAAGCTCTTATTCCAACAATCAGTTTTGCTCTATCACCTCCATTTTAGAGATATAGAGAAAATTAATTTAATAGAAAATGCTCTTTCTTATGATGGAAACACAAAAGTAATTTCTAATAGACACAAAATTTTTATCCTTACAAAAATTCTTTTATGATATTATTGTTATTGTAAATAAAATATTTTCTTTTCAAAAGTACCTAATTTTCCAAGTTTCCTCTTATAAAATAGATGACAATTAAATTCATCAAATCGCCAACCTTTTTTTCCGCTAATAAATATTAAACTAATATAATATTTGTATGAATTCCGAAGATCAGAATAACAAAAAAAGTAAACCTTCAAGCTATTGGCTATTTGAAAATGCTCTTATTTTGAATTTTCTAAATTTTTTTATGTCGTTTTCCCTTAATAATATGCAGATATTTGAAATACATAGAATATAAAGTTTCAGCCCAAACGGAGGTGATTTAATGGTGCAAAATAAGGGTAAAATCCTAGAAAAATTTATTTCATTTTTTTTAACTTTTGACACCCCTAATAGAATTTTTACCATCCCTGAATGCAAAAAACATATATTCTTTAATTCTTTTACTTTCCAAAAATCATTGCAAATCTGTTAATTATTAACGAAATTATAAACAAAATACTGTAGTTATTAAAAAGTCAAATTTGTTAAAAATCAAATGTTAGAAAATTTTATGATAAAGATGGTTTTGCTTACAAGTTACAGCTATTCTTGGGTGTATGGATAATGCTGAATCCTGACTTTAAATAACTATTTTGTTTATTTCTTTAATAATTAACAGATTTTCACCAATTAATGATTTTTGGAAAGTTATACAGCTATATGATATCTTAAATATATGTTTTTTGCATTCAGGAATGGTAAAAATTTAAAAAAGTTAAAAAAACTCAAAGAATTCGATTTTTTTAAATTTTAGCCGTATTTTGCACTAAACAGTGGCGTCATTTGGGGGGGGGGGCAGGAGGGGCATTTGCCCCACCAAGGTCTCTGATTTTTTGAAAATCTTATAAAATCTTTCAAAATATATCTACGAGTATACAAACTGTACAAAATTAAACAATTAATTGAATATATTTTGGCCAAATTTGAGTACCTATTTGTAAGTAAATTTTAAGAAAAAAAAAAGTTTGATCCTCCTCCCAAGACAAAAAATTCCCCCCCCCCCCTCCCAAGAAAAAGTTGAAATGACGCTACTAAACCATCTCCGGTTGAACTGAAACTTGATATTTCTATGTATTTCAACTATCTGCAAATATTAAGGGTTAAATCCTTAAAAAAAAATTCAGAAAATTCAAAATTAGAACATTTTTTTTTTATTTTAAAATTTAATTTTCTCTATCCCTCTCTAAAACTAGAGTGGATTGAGCAAAACGGATGGTATTTTTGGAATCACGGCTACCCTAGCTCAAAATACTCCGGCACTAAAATCACTGTTGGCCTGTGTAATAAAACATGTATATACTCTTCTGTATAATCAAATGTTTTAATATACTATCCCACAATTTATATCTTTAAAGGTTTAAGATGATTTTTTTTACAAACAAATTTAGATTGAAGGACATGTCCTCATAGGGCTTAAGACTACTAAGTCAAGGTCTGTTTGAGAAATATAATAAACTTAATAATAAATTGCACTTCTTGCTTTTAATAACCAACTCATATCATTAGCATAATGAGAATCGGAAGAAAATTTCGCACACTGCTATGGATACGTTCGACCCTGATTATATTAAAAAGAATTGGTTAAATAATAATTAGAAAACGATTTTTTCTTATATAAGATTCAATAAGCATTTCATCATTAATATAACAATTTTTAACTCTCTTTTTAATTAAAATAATGAAAATCACTTGGTATGAAAGTTTTTTTTATTATTATTATATTTTAATACAATTCATAATCATCAATGACTTAATTTCCGTGTTTGTTTATATCTTTAAATCTTTTCTAAGCATATATATATAAACAATAACAAACATACTATTTAGCATTGTGTTTGAAATAAACTGTCAACTCTTTATAATAATAATCTATAAGAAATCTCTTTTATCTGCAAAGGAAAAGATTTTTAACAAAATAATTTATTTATTAAATAATATTATTGTGACATAAACTTTATATTATACGTCTAAGATCTGATTAAATATTTTATTTTAATTATAAAAATATAGTAGAAATTTATATATAATTTACTAAAAACTCTTTCTTTTGTTTCAGGTATGTTTATGTTCTTCTAACTCATAGTAAGATATTTATATTATTTTTTACTTTCTCGTACACTATCTATATATAAAATATATAGGAGAGAAAGTATTGCGATCATGTCAAAAATTCGATGTCGAGATTTTGATTTTTGAGGTCCCCTGAGTCCAAAAAAGTGAGTCCCGCAAATTGGTCTGTCTGTAAACAAAATATCTCAGGAACGAAAAGAGCTAGGAGGATGAAATTTTATATGTGAGTTAGACACCCCTCCCCCTTCCAAGGGGTGAAAATAAGCTTTTAAACAAAATCGGCAAAAAAGTACTAGTACTTTACTGAACTTTTTCAGTTTTTTTCCGATTTTCTCAAAATTCGCTCTCCAACGATTTTGATTAAAATTCATAAATCAACTTTGTTTTTTGAAGCTCTTTAAAAAGAATATCAGTGAAATTTTTCGTGAAAATTGTTTGAAGTACACTTTACTGATGTGGAATCTCAGTGCCATCTATGAATCACTCGGCTAAGCTTGGATCTTAGGTGCTAAGGGCATCTAAATATATCTCGACACAAAAAATCTGGTGTGACAAGCACAGTACACAACTTTATCTTGTTAAGAGAAAGTTGTGTTCTTTGCGCTGGTCACATCTTATTTTTTAGAGGTATATGGATTCCTTTTTACTTTGTCTTACTTATACTTATATGTTAATATATATAGATAAAGTATTAAATTCATGTCAAAAATTCCAGGTCGAAATCTTGATGGAAATTGACGTCTCCTGAGTTGAAAAAATTGGTTCCCGCAAAATGGTCTGTCTGTCTGTGAACAAAATATCTCAATCTGTATTTTCTTCAAAATCTCAACATCGAATTTTTGACAGAATCGGATTATTTTTATATATTACATATATAGTTGGAGAAAGTAAAACCGCAACTCTCTCTGTTGCGAAAATTCACTAAAGCGAGACAGATTAATTTGAATAATTATTTTTCTTTCTTTAAGATGATAACAATAATAAATTTAAAAAAAGACTTCAAATTGGGAGCAATATTTGTTGTCTAAAGCCAAATGTGTAATTTAATAATTTTCATTCCACTGGAAATAAACGGATTAATGCTAGGCTATCTAATTAAAGCTTCTAAGTGCAAATATTGTACCTCAAAGAAGAATTTTTTTTTATTTAACTTAAAGTCATTTTTCGGCTACTGTGGTTATTATGACTATATAGTCTACATATTTAATTAGTGAGAAGGAAAATTGCATTTATCGGTAGCTTCAACAGTCTTCTTCATTCAGGCCACTCATCTAGATGTTTAGCTTGTTTACATTCGCTTGGTGACTTTTGTTCTTTCTTCTTGTTACAAAACAAGTTTAATTATAAATCTTGAATGTTGATAATTCATTAATTTAATATATTCTCGTTGATTTATTATTTTCCAAACAAGATATCCTTTATGTTGATGGCTGTAATTTTAAACATTAGGGGTGGAAATCTTCAATTAAAATCATTATTTTTAATTTCTCTTATTTATTTAGATGTTAAAAATATATAAAGTTTTGGATTTATGTCGATGTCTAGATTTTGATGGAAGTACACGTTTTGAGTTCAAAAAAGTGGGTCCAGCAAAATAGTCTGTGTGTGTATGTTTCTACAAAATATTTCAAGAATGAAAAGAGCTGAGGTTGAAATTTTATTTTTAAGTTCTAAAATAAGCTTTTGAATAAAATCGGCCAGAGAGTATTTTACTGATGTACTTTTTCAGTTTTTTTCTGAATTTCTCAAAATAGTTCTAACGATTTTGATTAAAATTCATAAATCACTTATATTTTAGATACTCTTTAAAATCTATATTCTCATTTTATCCTTAACATTGTTTGAAGCACGCTTTACTCTTGTACAGTGAGCGCCACAATTAAGTCCCCACCTGATAGCTAGAGTCATAAAAATATGCTATAGTATATGATTTATGGTGAAATAATTTTAAATTTGAAAAGGTAAAATAAAATCATCTGTACCAGATTTTACGTTTTACCTTTTCAATCATTAAAATTATTTCATTATACACCATATACTATACTATATACTCAAGGCCCTAGTTATAAGGTGGGGACTTAATTGTGGCGCTCACTGCACTTCATAAGAAAGATACTAGCAATGTATGCTGTCCAATCACACCAGATTTTTTGAAAATATCAGTTATTATGCATATCATAAACAAATTTGAAGTGAGCCCTAAGGCTAGAGTAGAAAATTCTCCATGATTCTGATGGTTGTGAACCTGAAAATAAATGTGTATACTAATATTAATATGCTGTCTACCAACAAGTATTATTTCCAAAAGAATTATTAATTATTAAACTAAATGATCATATTGATATTGGTTTAACCATTATTGTTATATAAATTTAATGAGGCATTTGTTGTTGCAATATATTATTATAGCAATATTTTATTTAATACATTAGAATTATAAAACAATCCAGCGCAAAGAACTATCGATGCTATAATATACAATATACTTTAGTTATGCTCCATTTGTTTTTAATCTTTTTATCTACTAATATAATAATATTTTATAAAAAATATTTTCAAATGGATCATTTGATGTATGTGAATATGCTATATAATAAAATATGATTTTATATACACTTCTTTTGCGTGTCAACAGAATTTTCATGCAAAACCACCTGAGGCAGAGGTGCTAGAGATTTTCCATTCTATTTAAATAAAAAAACGAGCTAAACAAAATATCCATATTTATAATAAATATGTTTACAATCTGGTGTGATGGTCGCACAGCACACACTTTGATCTTACCTTGGGTAATTGAGAGTTGTGTACTGTGCTGTCACACCAGATTTTTGTGTCGAGATATATTTAGTTTCCCATAGCACCTTAGTTCCAAACTTGACCACTTCAGTTTCATAGATGGCGCTACCAATGCTTCCATTGGAAAAATCTGATATACTACATCAGTAAAGTGTACTTCACACACGTTTTAGGAAAAAACTTATTAATATACTTATTAAAGAACATCTAAACAATAGTTGATTTATGAAGTTTAATCAAAATCGTTCTAGCGAATTTTGAGAAATTCGAAAAAAAACTGAAAAAATACTTCAGTAAAGTACTAGTACTTTTTGGCCGATTTTGTTCAAAAGCTTATCTTAACTGTCCGGTAGGGTACCTCACCTAAATATAAAACTTCAATTTCGTAGCTCATCTCTCACTATATATTACATATATAGGTAAGAGAAAGTAAAAATTATTCTTCTAGAAGACTGGTAGATATTTATTTGATCAGAAATTAACGTTGTTATATTTTGAAAAGCCGATTTCGCTCAGGGGCCCACATCTTCTGGGTACGTGGATGGCGACCCCGAGCTGCCCGAGCTGGGACAGACAGTCCTTCAGTTATTTGTATGTCTGTCTCTTCCTTCCTCTTTTCAACGGGCGTCAGACCGTACGACGGGCCGGCCTGTCCTATTTCTTCCGGTCGCAAAAACGCTTGATAGGGTTGGAGGGAAATAGTGAGGTCCGCCGACCCCGCATCGCCGGAAAAAGGCGAGAACAGAAGAAGATATTTTGAAAAGCCGATTATGTTTATTATTTGAAAATTTTTAACAGTAATATCGAACTATAATTATTTTTAAACTGTCACAAATTTATCTTTATAATTATTAATTTAATTAACAAATTTATTTGAGGAATTCCTTCAAAAGATGTGTACTTACTCTGAGCCTATCTTTTAATAAGTTCAGTTGGTTTGTCTTCATTGTTTACCAAACATATGTGTAGCTTAGAGAACAGTGTTTATTTAGTCACAACATGTTTATTAATTAACACATTAGATGAAAATGTATTCGAGGGCCGAATTACGAAGGCAACCGCCAAATTAAGGGCTTCATGAAGCCAACGAGAGAAAACCTCCCGCCATCTTGGCCAAATTCATTTTCATTAATATCTAAAACGAGAAATACATTTAAATAATTATAATCAATAAAATAAATTATTCGTTTCGTTTTATTTAAATAAGTAAAAAGCAAAAAAGAATAAATAATTAATATCCATTTAATTTAGATTTATCCAAAACCTATTCCAAGTACTATTTTTTATTTATGAATTTATTTATCTAAATCTATCTATACCTCTATTATTATTATTATTATCTGATCTATTCCCATTTGATATCTAAAGTGAATGACCTTTTGTGGTTTTTAATCAAAATTCCTAAAATTTAATCAAAATATACTTATCATATCTTGATATAATTTTGATTTAATTATTATGTACGGGTTAATTAGATTATTTGCATTTAAATTAAACTACTTTTTATAATAAAACGAAATGAAATTATTTTTTTTTTTATAAATATATATCTAATTTATGATGAGTTTATTTAACAATACTATTAATTTAAAATTACTTTTAATTTCGCGAGTTTTTCTATTGGGGTCTGGTTCGAGGTTATAGGTATCAAAAATAAAGAAATAAGCTCCTGATTCGGAATTCTTAATGGCCTAAATCATTAATCTCACAAAAAAAAAAACTAATACATTTATATTATAATCATAGCTCAACTTTTTGTAATAAAACTTTGTTAATTTTTATTAACGTTCTATAACCGAAGGGCATCTTCAATCAAAAAGTCAAATTTTTATAAAAAAAATATAAAAATATACCTATACTTATTTTTTTAAATGTAAAATTCCGTAATAGGAATTCCCAAACCTGCGTCCGCGATTCTCTTTACATGCAAATTTTTAAATCTAACATAAACAAATTTGATGTGACTGGTCGCACACCACACATTTAAAGCGTTGTTAGTTCATAAATTTTGATTTTAAATAAATTTATTAATACAGTATTTTTTTTTTTTTTTCAATTTCAAAGGCGCGTACCTCGATTCGAGCGTCAGTCCCCTGGCTTATGTTAAATTTGAAAAATATCTGATATTATACACTGCTGATAAAATAATTATCTGATTTATATAAGTTTAGAGTGTGAAAATGGCATTGGTGTCCAAATACCGGGCGTTAGACATCTTTTATTTACTTTTATTGTTATTTTTATGTCGAAAATCAGTATGTAAACACTCAATTTGTCAGTCTTAGCAGATTTTTTGTTATATATAAAAAAAACGTCCCCTGGTAGTTTTTCAACCAGGTGACTGACGTAAAGCTAAGAGGCTGATGATCTTATATACAATATTAATACCATATTATACAATATATTTATATAAAAAAATCTGGGTGTTTATAGATTCAAAAAACTTATTGTCTATAAAAATCATTACAAACAATTGAAATCAAAGTTACAAATTGTAAATTTCAAAATCGATCTCAAAGTTGACCCATTTTTGTAGAACAACCCATATATATTTAAGAGAAAGTAAAAATGCACATATTTATTTATTTGCCATTATGAATATAAAATCCGAGTTCAAATTAACTATTACTAACCTTGATGATTGTTTACAATCGAGATTATCATCTTGCAGTCCCAAATGTGAAAAATTAACAAATGAAATGTTGTGTAAGATCGTACTTATTTGACTTTTATGATAAAAATATCATGTTATAATAGTAAATACATACATGATGTAGGCCTATGTTATAATGAAGATGATATTAATCAGAATTTAACAAAATTTTGTTTATTTTGACCAAACGTCCCTTGCTCCCCAGGAATCGAAACCGGGGTCTCCAGCCTATCCGGGATTAATCATAATTTGTTATCTTTTTAACTATTTTTTTGCAATTAGCACATAAAAGCTTCATAACTCATCTGAATTATTTTAACACGATAAACATATTATATAAGTCTATAACTTTTTTTGCATTTGAGCAATACCCTAAATTTTAAATTAGCTTTTTATGTCTGATCGATCACAATATGGTTGAATCATGAATTAATTAAAAAATAATAATAAAAAAAAAAGAAATTATCTGTTATTGGAGCGAATCAATAAAATTTCGCCCATTGAAAAAAATTGATGTACTGTCAAAATATTTCGACTGCTCTTATTGGTCAATCTTCTTTTCTTTAAACGATATGCTTAACTACTATTTTGTTTTAAAAGTTTTTTTTTTATATTTTATTTGTAATTATATGAGAATTTTACTATTACTATTTCGCTATTAAAATGAATTTTAGTATAATTGCTATGGTCTATAATTATGCAAATTTTAACCATGCATTAACAGAAATAAAAAATGTAAATATAAATATTATATAGGTATAATATATAGTCATATTATTTTCAAACTACTATTTCAAATTCCCATTAATAAATATACATCTAAGTATTCAATAATAAAAATTTTTGATGACCTATTTAAAGTCTTATAAAAAACAGCTATTGAAATATTTAATAGAAGTTTTACTTTGGATTTTAAAGTATTTGTAGCTGGTCAATTATAAACATTTTTATTTTAAAGAAAATACAGGTTTTTTCTAAGTTCTTCTAAAATCCGACTAAAATGCAGGTTGCTTCATTTGTTATTATCCCTCGGATAAGCTAGTTGCCTCTGACTTTCGAGTCTTTTCACATCTAGTTAAACTAATCATATGATTAAATAACAACCTAAATCCTAGTTAACTAGCTAAAACTCAAAGTTCGGTATAAGTCTAAGGGGTGAAATTAGGACAACACAAGCCTTGATTATTTAATTTTTTGGACATTTTTACTTTCTCTTACCTATATATCTTAATATAAGCTTATATAGAGAAAGTATTGGTTTCAAGTGAAAAATTCGACGTGGAGATTTTGATGGATATACACGTTTTGAGGTCCCCTGAATTCAAAAAAGTAGTTTTCGTCTGTTTAAATTTAAATCATGAAGGAATTGAGCTAGGAGCTTGAAATTTTATATTTAAGTTAGGCCCCCACCTGAGGCGAAGCTTTTAATCAAAATCGGCCAAAGAGTACTAGCACTTTACTGATGTACTTTTTCAGTTTTTATCGATTTTCTCAAAATTCGCTCTAACGATTTTGATTAAAATTTAAAAAAAATCACCTATTTTTTAGATGCTCTTTAAAATGTCTATTCTCATTCTGTTTATCTTGAATCCTATCTAATATAGGCCTTACTGTCGGAAACTAAACATATGTCGACACAAAAAATTGTGTAAATAGTCACACCAGATTTTTAAATTTTTTTGTAAACAATTTATTAATTATTTTATTAATAATTTGCAATATTTATTTTAAATAATTTTAATTAAAATTTTATATATGATGCCTTTATTAAGTTGCTAACTTCACAAAACTTACCTCAGATTTCTAATTATATGTGAAAAAACTCATTTAGAGAAAAAACTCATTTAGAGAATTTTTGACCGAGAAAAAGAACAACGTCTACTATTAAACAAGATCATTTTTTTAACTCGAAGCGGTTTACTATATCGATGATTTGCTATCGGTCGGATAAGTTTGGTAGTTGACTAAGGCCCTAAGAATATACGTCAACCCTTTCAACGAATATTGTTCAAAACACAATGCCTGCCTGAATTCTTTTGAATTAGACTTTTCTCCTTCCAATACCTTGCTATCTTCTTTCTTAATCTCCCATAGAGGTATATGATAATTAAAAAAGTCTCTAAGAACATTAATGATTGTAGTTTTCATGGTAGCATTATCTAAGCTAGTGAATCAGGCATCCATGATTCTCAATAACTTCCAAATTTTAACGCTTCATTTATTAGATTTTCTTCTCCATTCATTGTCATGGTTTGATGAACTAACAGATCTTACTTGAGAGATTAACAACTTTCCTAAAATTTTATATGAATCGGTTGCCACTTTGTAGATTTAGATTTTACTTTGAAGATGAAATTGATCTTGAAATTCTTTCTTTTTTCACTTTTTTTTCTATTTACACACAATCATGATTCGTCTTTATTTAAATTATTGAAAATATGATTTGATTTCAATATATCTTATATTTTTTTAATGATGAAATTAATTTCTCATATACTTCGTTGCCATAATATTTTTATTTATTTCAAATAAAAATTTCATCTCGTCAAAAAGCTTTTAATCTCTCTCAAATTGTTAAATGTTAAGTTCATAATAATAATAATATTAATAATAGAAAATCATTAAGTTTCTTACCTTGTTCTTTATTCTTGTGCTGCTAATGGGTTTTATTTAATCATCTTCGTTCAAACCAACTCAAGGACTATTAACTTTGTTTACATTGTCTCGCAAACGTCAGATTCACATTTGTGAAGGTTGATTCATTTAATCAATGATTACATTTTAATTTTGAAATATATTCTCTTTTTTTTAATTTATATAAAGTAATTATTTCTTAACCAACCAGCTGTTAAGTTTACAGATAATCGAAATATAATTTTAATAATTTTCGAGAAATATATAAAAAAAAAATATTTTTTGTTTATAAATGGCTATGTAACGTAATATTATTAGAAATGCAAATAAAAATTTGGTAACTTAAAAATTATCACTTTAAAAATTATGACACTTTCTAGGCCAGTGATCGGGAACCGGCAACTCATTGCTGAACAAACATATCGAAATATTTTAATCTGAGATCTGCTGCAATTAGGGAAATAAAAACAAACCCGTAATATTAAATAAAATTGAGTTTAAAAAATGCAAAATTAAGTAGTAGTAGGTAGTGCTAACTCTCAATTATGACAAACCGGAATTTTTAGCACCATCATCCAAAGGTCTGTACAGTGAGCGCCACAATTAAGTCCCCACCTGGGAGCTAAAGCCTTGAGTATATGATATAGTATATGGTAAATATGAAATAATTTTAATGACCGAAAAGATAAAATAAAATCATCTGTACCAGATTTTATTTTACCTTTTCGCCTATAAAAATTATTTTACTATATACCATATAGTAAATTATCTACTCAAGGCTCTATCTCCCAGGTGGGGACTCAATGTCTAGTTGTACAGTGAGCGACACTACTATGTCCCCACCTGATAGCTTTAGCCTTACGTATATGGTAAATAGTGAAATAATTTTAAATTGGAAAAGGTAAAATAAAATCATCTGTACCAGATTTTACTTTTTACCTTTTCGGTCATTAAAATTCTTTCACTTTACACCATATACTATACCATATACTTAAGGCTAAAGCTATCAGGTGGGGACTTAATTGTGGCGCTCACTGTACAATTTATTTCTCAGCCCGATATTGCCATTAGAGTGCTCTGACAGTAGCAAAAAAAAAAACTTCCTTAGGTCTTCCATATTGGTTTCTGTTTGTTTCCAAAGTTTAAAATAGAAATATCTCAGAACTATATATTAGTGGATTAGCACTATCTCCTCCGCCGGCCCCTTCAATTTATGTTAACCACTATGTGCGATTCGTTAACACATCTGACGGTAAGGGCCGGTTGATTCATTTATAGTCAACTAGCAAATTTATTCGACCGATATTAAATCATCCATATAGTAAACAAGAACACTCTTAACCTTCGCGTTAAAAAAATGTTTTGTTTCATATATTAAAATTAAATATACAAATAACCTGTGTTTGATTTGTATATTTAATTTCAATTACAAAATGTTTCAACAGAACCAATGGTCGAAATTTTAAATCTTATGTTTCATATTTAATTAGCTATCTGAGATATATATAATGATGTATGTATCAATAAAGACATAATTTATTAAAATTATTTTTAATTTATTTAAGATCTTTTTCGGCATCGTAGGCCGTTTAGACCCAGTCTTTATTTATTTCAATTTATTGGTAGCCAATTAAATTTAAATTGTATGAGATGGGAATAAATATTATTCATTAAAATAATTAATTTTTTTTTTTTTTACAAAAATACCATAGGCCCAGGGCCAGAACTAGGAGATTTTTTAGGAGGGCAAAATTTAATTTGCCGCCCCCTCCTTAAAATTCAAAATTCATATCATTTACTTGATAAGTTTGAAGGAATAGGACTGATAGATCAAGTAAATATCTAATCAAGGCAAGAATCCTCGTTTTTGAAATCATATCATTTTACCTTTTTTTTTTTTTTTTTTTTTTTTTTTAGTAAATCTTTCTTTAATTGCCGCCCCCCTGATATCTCCCACCCAGGGCACATGCCCCACTGCCCCCCCCTCCCTAGATCTGGCCCTGCATAGGCCTATATCCCGGAAATATAAACCTGACTGACAAAAACTTAAAAATAACAAATAAAAACTATAGATTACTTCTGTCATTTATATTCTGAAGTTAGAAAAATTTAGTAAAAAAATGAAAGTAATTTAAAAAAAAAAATGCTAATTCTTGTGTCATGTTTGTGTTTCTAATATCACCCCTTTGTTACCATCTTTGTTTCTAATATCACCCCTTTGGGTCTTATATATCTAACCTCGGCTGGGCTCTTATTAAATCATATGATTAGCTTAACTAGATATGAAAATACTCGAAAGTCATAGTCAATTAGAGGGATAGCTAGTTAATTAGATGTAAAGCAACCGGCTTGTATGTTTACCATGACAAGTTTGGTAACCCAAAGCCAAATTTATTTTTCTAATTAGTTATACAGTACGTTACTTTAAAATGAAAATGGAGATTGGATCATTATTGCAAATGTTTATTTTCCAGCTATACTTGTATATACAGTATATTCATTTTTATATACCATCCTATTTTTTTTTCTATTCTCAGTTATTGTTATATGCAAGTGTTGAGAGGCTCTCTTTTGGCTCTCGAGAGAGCTATCTTCAGGTCGGATGGATAATCGTTGCCAATCCGACGCCAGTCGTGATTCTGGGTCAAAAGCCTCTGGCTCATTTGCATTTGCAACACGCGCTGCTCACTTCTGGCTATTCGAAGCCTCTTTATTCTATTCTATTGTATAATAATTAGCCCTAAGGACGCGCATCCAAGCCAAAATTAGCAAAAATTATTATTATCCAAACCAAGACAACAAACATTAATTACTGGCGTAGTAATAATAATAATAATTGGATCAATAATCTCTCTTAACGATGTATTAAAAAAAATTTTTTTTTTTAATTTTGTTTAAAAAAAAATGTTTTAAATAAATAAATAATAAGTAGTTTGGAAATTGACATACAACTCAACTAAATGACATACAAGTTCGAAAGAGAAAATTAAGTTTCGTCTATAAATTGCTCTTGTCTTTACTTTTCTTTTTAAAATCTAAAAATTTCCCTTTTAATAATGAATAATAACAGTGTCATTTCAAAAACAAAATCAAATTTTTTATGTAAAAATATTCATCAATAATTAAATTTAAAACAAATTTGTTTAATTTACTAAATGTTATATTCATATTGAAACGAAGTTCTTTTACGCAGCCTACAGTAAGGTGAATTGGCAGAATTCGTCACGTAACGTAACAAAAAAGCGTGACAGCTCTCGAGCGCCGGCGGAGCAAGGCGATGGCCATGCCTACCCCCCACTTGCCATTTTTTTTTTTTTTTTTTTCGGAAACTCAAAAATTTTTTGGGGATAATTCCCCGACCGCTGCTCTAGAGAATCAGATTCGAGCCGATTACATGCTTGTTTTAAAAATAAATAATTATTTTCTTTTTTTAAATAATAAATTATATTCGAAGTTGAAGAAAAGACGTGAGGAACTTCGTTCCTGGGGTCCCACGACCCCATACGTTTGCTTTTTTAGTATTCAAAAATATTATTAATTTTTGGGTTACAGTCACTAGGAAATTTTGATAGAAAAGAAGGTCTTATACTGATAAATTAGGGCTCCCATATGACATTGTCGCACCAAAGGGGATTAAGGATTGAGCCTCCCCCCCTCCTCCCCAGGAAAGAGAATAAGCCTCTAGTGCTTTTCTTTATGGTATTTTCATTTTAAAAATGTTTTTTTTTTTTAATATTATTAAACCAAAGGATCCTTATATTAAAAAAAAAAAAAAAAAAACCCACCTCAAAAAAAAAAAAAAAAAAAAAAGAAAGGGTTTTTTTAAAAAAACCCCCACACCCCCCCCGCCCCCAAACCCCACCCCCCCCCCCCCCCCGGCAGAGGGGGGCCCCCACCCCCCCCCCCCGGACCCCCGACCTGCACCAATAAAAGGCCTGCTTAATGCCAAACAGCAGGGTCCCTTAAAAAAATTTATAATCCCCCTCCCTTGAAGAGCAAATCCTGATTACGCCACTGCCGTATGATAATATGGGGGGTAGTCATAAAAAATAAAAAAAAATAAATAAATTTTATTTCAGATATTTATTTAAAAAAATCTAAACTTCTCCAATTTTTTCTTTACTGTGTACAGTGAGGGACAATATTAAGTCCCACCCATGCGTTTTCTACTTGTGATTATTTCATTGTTTTTATAGAAGAAAATAAAATCTTTATTGGAAATTTTCTAGTTTTGAACCATGAAAGTTTCCATTAAAAATTACATAATATTTTTTTAAAAACAATGAAATAATCATAAGCAGAAAATGCATGGTGGGACTTAATATTGTCCCTCACTGTACATGCTCCGATTAAAGTGAACTAACCTATAAGGGAAACCTACGTGAAGTTAGTATCATTTTATATGAATTCAAGTTAGCAACATAAATTCATATTACGTTTTCCGGCAAAATAGAATAAATTAGAATCAAAACAAACCCGAGTTGGTTTAATTCTCTTAAATGCAAGAGAAAAGAAGCTAAGATCCTGATTTTCTAGTAACTTTTTAAATTTATAATAAAACTTTTTTAGATAAATACTTCAGAATATATGAATGTAAAACTTGATTGTACTCCGCTTTTGATTCTAATTTTATGACATCATTTAGTTGAAAAATGACAACAAATTTTTCAATTCGCGTCCATATTGTTGAAGATTGATCGGTTCCGGTTGGTTAATACATTTTGTGACTTTGATTGCCTATGGTGGTGTGGTTTAGGTAAAAGTATGGGTGCCAAAAGTGTGGGTGGTTGGCGGGTGCACATTGGTCAATTCGAAGCATCGATAAATCCATCAAGTTGGCCGAAGACCCTGGTTAGGAAGAGAACAGGACCCTTCTACCCAATCAATTTGCACTGGGAGAAAAGGATCGCGAAAAACGAGAGAGAAAAGCTGGCAAAACCCGTCAATAGTTCCCCCTTCCCAACCAGTACCATTGCCACTCCTAAAAAAAAAAAAAAAAAACTCAATTTCTACACCCCTTGAGCCCGCCTTAATAGTTGGTGACTCTAGAACATTTCAAACAACAAAACAGCCAATAAAACGAACGCTGTTGCCTTTCAGGGCGATTTATTACGTGAATCCCACCCCTCTTTGTCCCCCTGGTACTATTTTGTTGCTTTTCTTCGTCACTAATCTTTCCAAGGATAAACCACAAATGGCTCGATTCGAACAAAGTATTGGCACTAGGTGTACTTTTAGTTCTGAAATTTATCATCTCATATAGAAAATGCAATTATTTATTCTTCATACGACATTAACTAGTAAACTTAAAAACAAAAAATTTACATATTCAATCCATTCTACTTTATTTTCTCATTATTATTATTTATGTCAAAATAAAATATACTACGACGGTTTTTCATTTAATTAAAGAAGACATTAGATAGTAAAATGATTCTTTAAATAAATAATTAATAATGTCGTATATTTCGTGCCAAGGGCAGTTGACTTTTAGCGACTCATTATTATTATTTTTTTTAATTTTCGACCTCTCCGCTCTTTTGTGCATTTTGTTACCTCCATTTAAGCCCTTCTGTCCTTGTATTCCTCTCGCCATTGCTAATTATCTAGTACTATTACTTTTTTAACGATACTCTTCCAAAGTCATTGCGCCCCTGCAGTAAAGGTTATTTAGGGCAAAAAAGGACAATTGCCCTGCCAAAACAGGCACCCTTTAAAACGAACGGCTCAAAATATTCATTCTAAAATTGAGTTTTTTGTTTAAATGTGTAGAGTTGGTTGCCTATTTACAGGCGTATCTATAAATTTTAAGTTTTCATTATTATGTCGATTAAAACTTTTGTGAATTGTATTATTATTATTATGCAAGTTTTTAATTATAGACCACATTATATTTATTAAAAATATAAATACTGTCCAACGTTTCGATTACTTATTCGATAGTCGTTTTCAAGTAATATGCACTTGCTCAGATTCAGGGAATAATCAGATTCAACTGAACCTACGTGAAGTTTGTAGTATTTTATATGCAATGAAGTTAGCAACATATACAAACATTCACATGAAGTTAGGCACCATCTTCAAAGCAAGCGTTTACATAAAAAAGCATCATTGTTACAATAAGTTTATTGAATTTTATTTTTAACAAAGATGGTACAAAATACTATTTTTAAATTATTCCATTATTATAATACAATAATATCTAATTAACTGTTTTTTCATTTAACACTATGTTCCACATTTTATTAAGCCTATATTCATCTTTGTTGATATTATTTGGATGTTTATTAATTTCTATAGACTCTTTGACTTTTCTTTTCCACCACTCATTTTCAACGTGGAATGTTTTGACATTGTCCAAATTTATTTGATTCATTATTATAAGTATATTTTGATATACTGTATGTTTTAAATAATAAACATAGAATACTAATTAGAAATCACAGAGTGTAGAACATCGTAATATAATTGTAATATATACATATTACTATATATAAAGTGCTGCCACTGGCCTCCTATCCATGTGTGTATGTGCCTGTTTTCTCGTTGATTGGCCAGATTTACAGGAAGTTGAGCCAGGGGGGAAATTTAAAACTTTAAATCAGAGAGGGAAATTTAAAATTTCCAAACAGTAAGCAAGAAAAAATTTGATGCATTTTCTCGCCGAAGGAGGGGATCCAGAGGGCGTTGCTCCCTGGCAAGTAAAGGCCGCCGAAGGCTGGCTTTACCACTTGTATATTATAATTCACTAGCTGCGAAGTTGATCTGGAACTTCGCCCTCTATAAACGACTTTATTTATTATTTTTAATCCTTTATATATTTTCTTGAATAATTTTGAACTCGATTATATAAAATACTTTAACTATTAATATATATATATATATCTACTTTAAATATTATACTATTATTATTAAATATGATTGATTGGTTTATAGTAATTAACTACTATTGTTTAAATACCCAAAGTTTTTGTCACTTGAGCTTTAGAAGCTCCATTTATATAAGCATAGAATATTGTATAGTCAATTAAATTGGAAATTAATTGATCCCTCTCAAATTGGAAATTGTTAAGTGCCCTTAAGAAGTAGATTATGTGAAGCTTTTTAACGGTTCGTTATGGAACAATAACCAACTACGTGATCTGCACTTCTTATTATGAGAGAGCATACTACTTCTCCCCTCCCTTTCTTCTTTGGAATTATTCTCCGCCTCCCCTCCCAGGCTTCACTTTCTTTTGCTTTATAAAATCATCTCTATTTATAAATTTTATAATGTTTTTTGTAGAACACTAGTATTGTTCTGGAGAAATGATAGAGAGACGGCACTTTTTGGGGTACTATAACCTCACTTGTCAGTTCGCCACTGTTGGAGAGGAGATTAAAAAAACTTGTTCCAATATAGGATTAAATTTAATGTAGCTACATCATTTTCAAACAATATTATTTAAAATACAATACACAAACATTTGACAATTTATTAAACATGTTAGTCAATTTACTATTCACATAATTTATATGCACATATATTTAATCGGTTAACAACAAGATTATTTTTGTCAACTAGCCCTCTATCTGTTTCTAAACCCATTTAAAAAAAAATTCGGGAATGACTTCCTTCCCCTAGGCTGTCTCGTATACTCAACAAATGCTTGGTTATCTTAAAAATACTATAAAGAGATAAATTTACATTTGTTTATATTTTTTCTACATTCTTTTTATTGACATATGTTGGAATTTCGTTTGTTTTTTCAAAATAAGAGGGGGGGGAGTGGAGTTTTTCTTCATTGATCATTTCATAAACTACTCAGTTTTCGTAAAACGTAAAAAAATAAAAACTTTTTAGAATAGGGTAGTTTATCATATAATGAGAAAAAAAATTACAAATTTCAAAATTTTATTTTTTACTACTTAAAAGAAGGCGATCAGGTGTTAGGGTTATTAAAAAAAATTAAGATAGTTACTTAACTAGAAGTTTTACTTTTGATTTTCAACTATTTGTAGCTGGTTAATTATATGCCATTAGAAAACATTTTTATTTTAAAGAAAATATAAATTTTTTCTAAGTTTTTTCTAAAATCCGACTAAAGGCTATTGCTTCACTTCTAATTAACTAGCTATCCCTCGGATAATCTAGTTGACTTTGGAGTCTTTTCACATTTAGTTAAGCTATTTATATGATTAAATAAAAGCCTAGATCGTGGTTAACTAGCTAAGATACAAAGTTCGGTATAAAGCTTAAGAGGTGAAATTAGGAACAAAAACCTTGTTATTTATATTTTTAGAAATTCTTAAATAGTCCGCCGACTCCGAATCGAAGGGATAAGGCTAGGACAGAAGAAGAATTTTAAAAATTATGCCATTATTATGTTGCTAACTTGCACAAAACTTTTCTTATACTTTAGATAGTTAATTATATGTGAAAAACTTTTTTTTAACCCGCAGATTAATCGTATTCTTGTTTACTATATCGATGATTTGCTATCTGTCGGATAAGTTTTATAGTTAACTCGAACTGAAGCGGCCCTTATTTACTTTTTAATTTTTTCTTTTAGATTTATTCAATTTAAATTTTATATTTTCGTATTAAGGGAGCGAAATTTCTAAAATATAGATAAATTTTACAATTTCTCTCACTACCTGTTTTTAAATTTCTACATTAAGAATTGATAAAATTAATCAGAATTCAGTATTATAAATTTCGATTTTAGTTTTATTAAATAAAATATTTTTAAGGGTTCGGTCTCTAATGTGTCGAAGCGTGGGGATAAATATATTAATTATGTATCATGCAATAATTATTTTTGGTATTAAATAAACATATACTTGTTTTTCATATATTGATATTTGCATATATCAATGGCTATATTTATAATTAAATATTTATTTTCGAATTATATAATGATTATTAATATTTAATTTAATTATTATGGTGCCAAATCCCAATACTCCTCTCTTTTTTACTTCATCAACTGTTAGTCATGCAAAATTATTTACTAAAGCATATTTTAGGTAATAGGGTGTTTTAAAAGTGAAAAACCATTATTATATTTCAAACTCAATTACTCGAAAATAGGATTAAATTATTTCTTATCTAGAACGATTTTCGATTAATAAATAAAATTACTATATAATTATTTTAAAAATAATCCTTCTGGATCAATTAATATTCGAATAATCTTATTTTTATTACTTTTCAAAATTACGATTTGAGAATTGGTTATTCTAAAAAAGGAAAGTAGACTGATTAGCGAACTTTTGAATTAAAACCATATCCAGAATAATTATAGGTTATTGCTTGTTATCTTATAAAAATCTCTATCATAAATAATTTACTTCCGACTTATATTAGTGCAAATTTATTGAAAAATAATTTTTTTTTAATCATATTTATGTTTCTAATTTTTACTTTCTCGTATACGAAGTATACAAAGAGAAAGTATTTTAATCGTAAAACAAATTCGATCTCGAAATTTTGATGATTCTCCACGTTTTAGACCTCCCTGTGTAACAAAAGTATGTGTGTGTGTTGTGAACACGATCACTTAAAAACGCAAACAGTCAGATCAATGCAATTTGATATATACTCTTACACTAAAATTGTAGAGCTGTATCAAATTTTATCATGTTATGATAAATTATACTTTTATTCCTTCACGTTTTTTTATTTGACTAGATTAGGCTTCTAAATTTTTTTTATACTTGGATCAGATACATTTTCGATATCTCAACATATGCTCATCCTGAGGAACCTTGACTTGTTCCATAATAATAACCATTTCAAACCTACGTCTTAAACTCTAACTACTTGGTTAGGATTTTATAGTGATTTGAGGCTATTAAATGAAATGTAGCCATTTATTCAGTGCATTGTGAAGACTGTTACCATTTTCTCTAAAATAACCTATAAATTTTACCGATGTTTTCGAGTTTTTGATTCTATTCTTTGGGTAGAGCCCATTTTATGATAAATAAATAATAATATAAAATCAAATTCGATTGATTCATATATTATAAAACTCTGGTATGACTGGTGGCACAGGACACAACTGTCTCTTATCCTTCGGCAAGAGAAAGTTGTGTACTGTGCTTGTCACACCAGTTTTTTTTATGTCGAGATATATTTAGTTGCCCATAGCACCTAAGTTCCAAACTTGACCACGCCATTCATAGATGGCTCTGATCTACGAATGCTTCCACATCAATAAAGGGTATGTACAGTGAAGGACAATATTAAATCCCACCCAGGCGTTTTCTACTTGTGATTATTTCATTGTTTTTAAATAAATTTTATATATTTTTTTAATGGAAACTTTTGTGGTTCAAACCTAAAAAATTTCTAATAATTTCATTTTCTTTTATAAAAATAAGGAAATAATCACAAGCATGGGTGGGACTTAATATTGATCCTCACTGTACATACTTCAAACAATTTTCACAAAAAATTTCATTGATATATTTTTTAAAGAGCATCTAAATTATTAATTTTGAGACCGAAAAAGTACATCAGTAAAGTACTTGTACTTTTTTGCCGATTTTGATCAAAAGCTTATTTTCACCCCTTGGGGGGATGCCTAACTCAAATATAAAATTTCAACCTCCTAGCCCTTTTCGTTCTTGAGATATTTTGTTAAAAACACTCACACAGACAGATAGACAGACACACATACAGACGAACACTAAGGCAGACAGACCAATTTGCGGGACCCCCTTTTTGGACTCAGGGGACTTCAAGACATGTATATCCATCAAAATCTCGACATCGAATTTTTCACATTATCACAATACTTTCTCTCTATATATTTCATATATAGAGACATAGAAAGTAAATATATATATATATAATACAGTTTTTTATTTAGTATATAATATACAGGTTATAATAACGTATAATTACTTAAAATACGATTTTATTTTAAAATATTATTATAATTATATTAAAATATTCTGCTAATTATTTATTTTTTTTTTGGTGAACGGCCTATAATTTAAAAAAGTTTAAATAAAACAAAAAAAAACATTTGATTGATGATGGCCCTTAAAACAATTATTTAAATTAGAGAGCCATTCAACCAGAAGAAATTTATTTGTGATTTATTCCGTTTAATTTTAAATATTCCTTGGGCAGAGAGTGGTAGAGTACTCGCTTGTGCTAGGGTCCTGGAATTCGCTTCGAGTCATAAAAAAATCTTCCTTAAACAGATTAATAAGAAATTTTATCATTCATTTCTGTCAATTTTATTTATATTATATTTCTTCTAGATTTGTTTTAATTTTTAATTTTATTATTTGCTTAGTTCAACGATCATTGATTAATTTCTTTCACAAAATGATGCTTTTTCTCAGTCTGTTTTGACTTGATATTAGGTCAAGGTTAATTAATTTGCTAGAAATTCATTTTTGAGAGGTATTTATTTTTTTAGGTTTACAGATACGGCCATTATTATCCTTTTCGGCCCCAAGGTGGCCATCATCAGAACCTTAAACAAATTTATTTATTTTAACAAAGATGTATATTATTATATCTATAGGAGTTTTTTTAAAAACAATGATACAAACTATATTGTTATAATCATGCAATATTAACATTATTTCTTTCAAATTACCTGATATTCCTTTTCATTCATATCAGTCTTTCTAAAAGCAAGTTTTTTCAAAATTGGCAGCTCTACCCTATATATTAATTTTTTTATTTTTATCAATCGAGCAATAAAAATGTTTCTAAAAAAGATCTGTTCTTATTTAAAATATATTTATATAATTCTGAAAAGAATTAAATGTCAGTGGACATATTTTAAAATTATTATTAAAAAAAATTATTAAAAAAATAAATACCTCAAAAATGAATTTTATTAACCTTTACCTAATAACAAGTCAAAATAGACTGAGAAAAAAGCATCATTTTGTGAAAGAAATTAATGTTCACCAGTCCGACATCCTCAAATTAAAGATCATTGATTAATTTTAAATAAATTTCTAATAACGACTTTTTTTATTTGATATAATAACCTAAGTGCAAGTTTATTTCAAAATCAATCAATACACTCGTTATAGGAAAAATTTCGGCTAGATCATAAATTATGTTTTCCTTCCCCCATTTCTATCCACTTTTTAATCATTCAAACAAGATGAAATTTAATAGATATTTTGACATGTATATATTAATATTTAATTTAGATGGCAGATAGCAGTTAGCCCTCTCATCCAAAATTTTATAGAAGAGTCCTTAACCATTTGAAATGCCGATACCGCATAAATAAAATGTTTGCTGGCTAATGTCGAATTAACTGTCGAGTTGATGTGCGTCAATTAACTGGTTTTGCTTGATGAATAGTTGATGGCAGAAGCAGACACCGACCCCCCCTGTAAAAGTTGCCGAGTGTCCTCTTCAATGGACCATTCGTTGGGAGGGGGGAGGGGCTCTCATTCAATATTGGAAACTCTTTGAATCACCCCTCCCTAGAGCAAATCATTGAGAATTCAAATCCCGATGTGTTTGTGGAATCATCATCTACAGGTCGGCTTTATTTTCCCTTCTTTTATGTGCTATTCGTTAATGCTTATTTAATTTGTTATACAAATTCAATTTCAAATACGTAGGTTACACAATTATACCAATAAGTGTATATATTTTTAATGAACATTCAAGAGTTTCTTTCAGTTTAATTTTTTCTAAATTAATTACGTATCTTTCTTGTAGCAAGTTTTTTCGAATCAATATTTCTTTTGATTAATATTTTTTTAATTGGCACAAATGAAACTATAAAATAATTCAAATCATTAAATTACATATTATAAAATTTCTAATTTTAAGTTTAATTCATTATTAGTTCAATCTTTCATCCCGCTTTAAAAGCATCCATCTTTAAAAAAGATTGTCAGTTACTTACACTTATTTTAATTCATCCACAAGAGAAAAATCTAATATTTACTAATTCATTTTTTGCTTTCTCTTATCCTATATATATGAAATATATAGAGAGAAAGTATTGCGATCATGTCAAAAATTCGATGTAGAAATTTTGATGGATTTTTTAGATACCCTTTAAAAAGTATATCAATAAAATTTTTCTTGAAATTTGTTTTAAGTACACTTTACTTATGTACTTTTTCAGTTTTTTCGATTTTCTCAAAATAGACTTTAACGATTTTAATTAAAATTCATAAATCAACTATTTTTTAGATACTTTTTAAAAAGTATATCAATAAAATTTTTGGCGTCCTTGGGGTTGGTGTAGAGGTTAGCGTGCTAACCTTCTATACCGAGGGTCGCGGGTTCGGATCCCAGACATAATTTTAATTAAGCCATTTGGATACCAAATTATATAAAAATCCCTCCCCCCAAAAATTTTTTTTTAACGGTTATCGTCAAAGCCTTATATGGCCTGAGTTGCCGAAAAGACTGTGTGAATGTGTGTGTGTGTGTGTGTGTGTGTGTGTGTGTGGTGATTGAGAGTGTGAATAGGAAAGTGTGAGTGTTTGTTTAAAAAACTAAATAAATAAATAAATAAATAAAATAATAGAAAATAATAAAACTTTAACTTGTGTAGTATTTCAGATTTGTCAAATTCATTTTCCTGTTTTTCCTTCCATAGAGCCAATGTTAAATCCCAATGGAGATATGCATGTTAATTTCGATTCCTCTTTGGAACTTATTACACATTTAAAAAAAAATTTCTAATTCTTATGAAATTTTATTTTTATTTAGGATTCTCTATTGTTTATAAAATATTCAAATATGAGATGAACATTTTGAAAAATAACCAGAGCAGTCAACATTTAAAATACACAGAGCCTATGGAAATTTTGAATCAATTGACTTTTTTACTTATGAACCCCAAGTGGTCATGTTTGGAACTAAGGTGCTATGAGAAACTAAACCCAAAAAAATATGGTGCGGCCAGTCACACCAGATTTTTTACTATCGACTATAATTAACTATAACATATTTTTCATAGAATAGTACATCTTCCTAAGGATGGAATATAACCAAGAAATAAATATTCAGAAGGAGATCTCTGAGATTGGAATTAAAATGTAAATTCACGAGAGGGCAACAGCCTGAATCCCCTTGTTGAAGTGTGTCTTCGAGCACAAAAGCAGCTCGGGTAAACGAGCTCAGATAATATATAATATTGAATAATAATCAAATTATTGCCAGAATGAATGGTGCAATTTACTTTCCCTTTTGTTGCTAAAGGAGAATATTTTTATTTGGTTTAATTAGAATTACTTACTTTAAATAACCTAATTAGAATTGACACTTCGGCATCTATTAGTTTTCATTAAATTTTATCCAATTAAATAAATCCTCTCTGTGATCTGGGTCACCAGATCATTTAGATCTGCTCAGAACTCCGGTTTTCTCTCTCTAGTTTTTCAAATTTTTTACTGAACTATACATATTGAAATATCAATTTTATTAATAAATTATTAAAAAAAAGTATCTTAATTTCGCGTAAGGATTATTAAAATTAGATAATTAAAAAAATTACTTAAACAAAAAGTAATTTCTCTTATTAACACTTTCATCCTCATCAGCGACATCATAATTATCGTGATCTTTTTTACTTTCTCGTATAGTATATAAAGAGAAAGTATAGTAATCGTAAAAAATTCGACTTCGAGATTTTGATGTTTCTCCATGTTTTAGGCCTCCCTGAGTCAAAAAAAAAACAAAAAAAAAAAAAACAGTTATGGCATTATGTCTGTGTGTGTGAACACGATTTCTTAAAAACGCAAACAGCAGGTTCGATTAAATTTGGTATATACTCTTACACTAAAATTGTAGATTTCTATCAACTTTTGGAGTAAATACGTCACCTGGAAGTAGTACTTTACTTAATATAATAATTTTTTTTTCAAAAATTTTGGAATTTTCAATTTGTTTTTTTGTCATATTATGATAAATTACTCTAATTTAAAAAGTTTTTATTCTTTGACATTTTTTCGAAAACTGAATAGTTTTTGAAATAATCAACGAAGAAGAAGACATTTTTCGGTAATTAAAAAAAAAAATCAAAACAAAATCATACAGGTGTCATTAAAAAACATGTAAATATAAACAAATGAATCAGTATGATTTTGTTTTGGTTTTTTTTTTTCAAAATTAACGAAAAATGTCTTTTTCTTCGTTGATTATTTCAAAAACTATTCTGTTTTCGAAAAAACGTCAAAGAATAAAAAACTTTTTAAAATAAGACAAAAAAAAAAAAAAAAAATTGAAAATTTCAAAAATTTTGAAAAAACTTATTAGATAAAGTACTACCACTCCAGCTATTTACTCCAAAAGTTGATAGAAATCTACAATTTTAGTTTAAAGAGTATATATCAAATTCCATCGATCTGGCCGCTTGCGTTTTTAAGAAATCGTGTTCACACACACATACACAGACAGACATACACAGAGACATAACTACAAAAGAATATTTTTATTTATATCCTTAAATGTGTTTACATTTATTGCAGGATAAAGGCCAAAGTTGTGCAGTTATCCAATTATTTTTGGATACTGATATGGCCTGTATATGATTACAGTAGACATAGATAATACAGTGTTATTATACAAGGTATATATATAGTTGGTTGGAGTTATAGTTATATTATATATATAATAAATTTACTTCATTATAAATTATTATAGTACCATTATTATTATTATTATTATTATTTTTATACTTAAATCGAACGACAATGTCCCCCGAATACCTCACTATTGGGAAAACACATATGCCCAATAATATATCCTAAAGATAAATTCCGAACTATTTATTAAATCATTGAAATATCCCCAGGAGTTGACACATATACGAGAAAGTTTTGGGGAAGTCTTTCCCGTTATTTCTATAAGTACCTTCCCATTTGAAATAATGTATTTGCACATTATCTTTCAATTATTTTGATTACCATTGACCTATGACTCAGAGGTAGAGTGTTAGCTTCTGATAACCAAAGGTCAAGGGTTCGCATCCTCACTCTAGCACAGGCTCTGAAGAGGGTCACAAAGGTGACCGAAACGCAGACCCTGGCTTGAATTATCAATAAAAGAAAATAAATTTAAAATATTCTCAGCTGTATACCTCCTTCAATATAGGTCGTTTTTTTTATCTCTTTAAATTGTGATATTTTCTTTGAAAAGTTGTTTAATTATATTTTTTTAATGCTGAGCTTCTACTCTTCCGATAATTGAAGATCCTGATGATTTAGGTCCAGATAATCGAGTTTCTCTTTTCCATTATTTTCTAAAATGAATTAGGTTTTTCATTTAAAATAAGTTCCCCACTATAACACGTCTTCGATTGTTTTCTTTTTTTTTTTATTAAATTTCTAACCACAATTAATTAAATAATAATAAAATAATTAATTAAATAATAATATAATAAAAAAATTCCAATTTTAATTTTTGAAATTAGAATTTTGAAAATGAAAGATTCATAAATGCTAAGACTCTTAGTATAGAGATAGAGATAATTTTTTCTTGAGAGACAGTTGGAAGGCATTCAAAAGGGCCTTTTTAGTCCAAGAGTACTTTGGCCTGCGAAGCCCATCCCCTACCTCCCCAGTCCACTCCTTTTTCGTTTATAACTCTAGAAAGCCAAGAGATAAACGACTTAGGAAAGAGTTTTTCATTTTCTACATTCTACAAAATAAAAATGGGATTATATTGGTTCTTACAGTTTAAGAAACAATTATTTTACTAAAAACAATTTTCATTATAATTCTTTATATTATTAATATAATTCCTAAATATATAATTATATATCAATATATCATGTGTTGATCCATGAAGCCAATATTGAGAACATATAACGGAATATTTACTAATTCAAATATGCTCAAAAGGTAGGTACCGCTGGTATTCGCGCCACGGATCTGCCGGCGGTATCTGCCTATTTGAATTAATAAATATTCGGTTATATGTTCTTCAAATGGCTATCAGCACATTTGGATCATTCTACAAAAATGGGTTAACTCTGGGGTCGCATTTGAAATGCACAATTTGTAACTTTGATTTCAATTGTTTGTAATAATTTTGATTTTTTGTTGGTATTAATATATAAGCTCATCAGCCTCTTAGCTTTATGGTTGAAAAACTTCCAGGGAACTGACGTTTTTGATATAAAACACAAAAAATCTGCTAATTGATATGGAATACTTTTTTTTTCTTTTATATATTAAATATAACAATGAAAAAACAGCAAATCCAGTATATTGTTGAAATAATTATTAATAAATTTCAAAAATATTACTTAGCAAGGGACTGACGAATTGAGTGTTTTCATGCTGATTTTCGATACAAAAATAACAATAAAAGTATATAAAAAATGGATAACGCCCGGTATTTGGGCACCAATGCCATCTTTACACCCTAAACTTATATAAAACATAATTATTTTATCAACAGTGTATATTATCAGATATTTTACAAATGTAACATAAGCCAAGGGACTGACGCTCGGATCGAGGTACGCGACTTTGAAATAAATAAAAATAATGTAAATTTATTTCAAATCAAAATCTTTGAATTAATAAAGTATCTTAGATTATATCGGTATGGATAATAATGATAAAATAAATAAATTTGCATGTAAATGTTCATTTTTTGAGCTGGTACATCCCAAAGGACTGACTTTTTAGGGTTAAAAAGACGAATATTTTCATTAATTTTTTTAAATTTCAATCTTTATCATGTAGGGCATGCTGACTACATATCTGCAGGTCGCTTTTCGCTTATTTGAATTGGGATAAATATTGCAATATTATAATTCCTTATTTAAAAAAATCTATATTATTCTATAAAATACTCATATATGTAAAAAAACACGCAATAGAATTTGCATAAACATAATAAATTATTATAAATTCCTAAGATATAATCCCTAATTCAAATATTCATTTTTATAATAAGATGGCAGAGGAATTTATAAAATGTTAATTCAATATGTAAAATTTATTTTACCAAATACAAAAAAAAAGGCTTTCCAAACGTATTTAAAATAAATATTGCTAATATATCTAAAGAATCTAAAAAGTACAGTATATTTTATACTTTTCCTAAGCAGATGAAAGATTAAAATATTACAATACAAAATCCTTTTTTTTCCCTCCAGGGAAGTGAGGCTAGGGCCATTATCTCGCTGGCAATATGTGAACAACACACGCTCTAATGAAAATTCGTAGCAGCAACTTTATTTAAATGAAAATCGTTAAATATTCGAATAAATTACTTTATATATGACCTATAATGACTTGAAATACACTAAATATTGTAAGTTATATTTCTTTCAAATTGAACCATCATTTGATTCTATTTTTAAATTAAATAATTAGGTACATGTCGTTATTCTTGACATTTATCTTCCTGCCTCAATTATTAATAAAAAATTAGAAATTCCTTCCTTATTATTTTGAGACAATTCAATAGAAATTTGATTATTTTAGACTTAAATGGTCAACTCACTTTTTTCGATTAAATACTGTTATTAAATTTTCTAAGAAATTAACAATAAATGGAGGAGCGGACAGCCAGGAAATAAATAATGTAATGCGAGAATATTGGAGATGGAGACACTTGCAGCTTTAATTAATTAAACCGAAACTGTCTCCAATACTCTATTTATTGTTAAAATACAACAGCTACTTCACAAATTAATATGCAAAGCCGAATTTTATAGAGGAGTTCAAAATCTGGTGTGACAGATCGCACAGCTCACAACTTTCTTTAATCGAAAGTTGTGTTCTGTGCTCACACCATATTTTTTTGTATCGACATTTATTTAGTTTCCGACAGTACGGTACATTTGAAGTTAAAAACAAAAAGTTTGTCCGACTTTTGAGAAAATCGTAAAAAACTGAAATAAGTACAGTCAGTTTCAGTTTTACCCGCCACTCCTAGAGAATAGAGCCCCACCCCTAGAGAATAGAGCCGTGAACCAGAGTGCTTAGAAAATAAATAAATAGATTTTTTTAATATTTCAAATAGGGAGATAGTATTTTTTGATACAACAATTACGCCGCTAAGCACTCTGGTTGTCTAACTTCACGGCTCTAATCTCTAAGAATGGCGGTGGTTAATATTGAAACTGACTGTACATCAGTACTCTTTGGCCAATTTTGTTCAAAAGCTTCCTGTCACGTCTCAGGGGGATACCTAACTTAAATATATAATTTCAACCTCCTTTCGTTATGTTCTTGAGATATTTTGTTCACAGACAGTCAGACCATGCTGCGAAAACCACTTTTTTGGATTCAGAGAACTTCATAACTTTTATATCCATCAAAATCTCGAAATCGAATTTTTAAAATGAATCCAATACTTTCTACATACATAGGTAAGAGAAAGTAAAAATTCAATAATGGGTTAATCATTTGGGTTGCCTATCTTCCAGCAAGCCAAAACGAACGAATTTATCCAAAACATGTATTTTGGTCATGTTTTATTAGCTTTAATTACCCCACTCCTATCTAAGCCTGGTAGCATCTATTCTATTTTATTCGCTCAGTACTCCTGAAGATGGGTTAATAGCCCGAAATATATCTCGTTAGAAATTCAATATTTCTTTCATTTATAACTTAGTGAAATCTCACATATACTAAATAATTTTACTTAGCTTTAATTATTTGAAGCAAGTTATAAATAAATTATTTTGAATATAGAGGCATGAAATTTTCTCACCTTGCCTGTTCAAAACATTGAAATATTATTTTTCTTTTATCTATCTCTCATTTATATTTGTTCATTCTATATCAAACTTAAAAAAAAGCTAATTTTCTGGATTCTTTACATAATAAATTTATTCAGGGGATATGATTATTTTGTTTGAATCGTGTCTTAGTTATTTTAATTAAAACCAGCCAATACGTACATCCTTTTATTTCGTTGAATAAAGAGTTCATAGAATTTTAGATTTAATCAAATTTTAAAGACAGAATATATTTTAACAAAAAACAAGTATTAAGTAAAATGATTTACTTAAAAAAAAAGATCAATACTGTATTTAATAAATTTGATTGCAGATATAAAGAAAATGAGATTCATTAATATTTAATTATATCTAATTTTAATTAATGCCGATCTCTTTGAAAAAATTTTATTAATTCATTTTATTCGCAGACATTTTTTATTTATTTAAAATTTCCGAATCTCAGGCCATTTAGACCCCGTTCGCATTTTTCTATATTAATTGATATTCGATATTCAATATACAGTGTTAATTTTGAACAAAATTTTCATCGCTAAGACTTTTTTTATTTTCTATTACCTATATATGTTAATATTTAGAGAGAGAGAGAGTATTGGTTTCATGTCAAAAATTCGATGTCGAGATTTTGATGGATATATACTAGGGTGGCCGCAAAAAAACAAAAAATTTTAATTTCTTTCGGCGGAACCTCCTAAAAGTTGTCTTTTGGCTAGAAAATTATAATGGTAAAGTTTTATCTAAATTGGATAACTTTAACCCGTGCCTCATCGGGGTTAAAATTTTGAAAAAGTGCGATTTTATCTAAAAATTCGCAGTTTTTACTTCATAAAACGAAAACCAAGTATCGTAGAAAGATGATTCTTGACTCATTTCATAGCAAATTTAATTCTCTTGAGGTTTTATTATAACCATTTTTTCATAAAAACTTATAGATTTAGTGATATTTACAAATTAGCATTTCGGTTTTGATGTATTGGTCTTTCTGAAAAATAAGTGTAAAATCACAATATACACCAGCGTTTTCCAAACTGTGAGGCGCGCCTCCCTAGGGAGGCACGGACTAGTCTAAAGGGAGGCGTAAATATTGGCCACCAAGATCAATTTTCCAAATGATTGCTAGTTTTATAATTAAAATAATAAAATAATTTAGAAGATTCTGGGACGGAGTTTTTAATTAAAATAATAAATATGAATAAATAAAAAAAGTATTTTTATATAAATTTATATTGTTTAGTATTAAAAATTTTTGTTTTTGTATTATTTTATTAAATGTGTAGGGGAGAGGGCGTCATACGATTAATTATTTTTAAGGGAGGCGTTGTAACATAAAGTTTGGAAACCACTGGCCTAAAGTAATACTCATTATAGAAAATTACACTATGTGTAAAATCCAAAGGCGGATCCAAGGAAGTTTTTTAGGGTTTTAATTTTTTTCTGACTAGACGCGAAGCTCCCCGAAGGCGATAGCATTGTTAATTATTTTATATATTAGGATTGGATAAGGGGTTTAAAAATTGAAAAGAATGTTTTTTAAATTTATTTTAGTTAAATCGATGTTAAATAATCAGAAAGCATTCAAAAAATGGCGTTGATTATTATTTTGATTAGGGGGGATGAAGGGTTGATTATTTAAGAAAGGCCTTGGAATATTCCAAATCACTTGTTGACATTTTTTTCCAGTTCTAAATATAGTTAGATTAGAGCAGAAGGTATTTTTTTACTTTTAATAAAAAGGGAATTGTTATTTTTATCTATTTATTCCTATACAAAGAGAGAAGAGACAAGTTTATTTCGTTCAGTCGAGCGCGTGGTGGCCTGCCGACAGGCGCCTCTCTCTAAGTTGTGTTTTAAGTGAATAAAAGTGAATTATTAATATAATGCAACTCACCCTGACCTCACCGCCAGCCGAGTCACCCTCTTGAGTGTCTTATTAAAGGTAATTATGCATTTTATCGTTGAAAAAAAAAAATAATAATAATGATAGAAACAAATAATTTGACTGCGAAAAACGATTCTTTTGAATATGAAATTAAATATTTTATTTTTCACTAAAGGTAGAGGAAGAATATAAGCTGTTGAAAGGGGGAGTGGGTGTGTAGGTGTCATTGAAAAAAAACTTTTTTTTAACACCTTTTTTTCTCATTCACATTTTGAGAGTAATTTCGCGTTGAAGGCTGGCATTTCCTTAAAGGGAGGTGGGAGGTATGAAGGGATTAACCAGGGGAGTTAATACCCAATCACCTATAATGCACAAAGATATTAATCTTTTTTAATACTTTTACTAAAAAATAAGTGCATTCCGTTTGAATTAAAATTTATATTCAATATTTAGCAAATAGCATAGTGGGATAGAAACATTTTAATGTCATTCTAGAGTTTCTTATTACTGGGGCGGAATTATTTTTTGAGAATTTCGAAACTCTCATAAACAGATAATAATAACCCTGGGTAACTTAGGAACCCATCGAATCTCTTGCAGAATTTTGTAGGGATTTTTTTCATTAGGTAGAAAAGTAAGATTTGATTAATCCACTTAGAATTTTACTGGGGTGAGTTACCGCATCTTTTTGTATATAGAACTAATCTCAATTCGGATTTGAATTTTTATTTTCTCTTACCTATATGTATAAGTTAATATACATATATATAGAGAGAAAGTATTGGATTCCTGTCAAAAATTTGATGTCGAGACTTTGATGGATATACACGTTTTGAAGTCCCCTCTAAAAATTGGTTTTCGCGACATGTTCTGTCTGTGTCTGTTTAGGTTCAATTTAAAGCATGAAGGAATTGAGCTAGGAGGTTGAAATTTTATATTTAAGCTAAGCACCCCCCCCTAGGGCGCGAAAATAAGATCTGAGAAAAATATTTTTCTTCAGGAATGAAAGTTAGAAGAAAACGAAGCCAGAATTTTTTCTTTAAAAATATATTTTAACAGCTGACGTTTCGGCTTTGTTCAAAGCCATCCTCGGAGCTGTTAGTGGTCATCCGAGGATGGCTTTTACCAAGGCCGAAACGTAAGCTGTTAAAATATATTTTTAAAATGAAAAAATTCTGGTTGCGTTTTCTTCTAACTTTCATTCCTGATACAAATTCCACCAGCCATAAAATACCCTTATACCAGCGTTTTCCAAACTGTGAGGCGCGGACTAGTCTAAGGGAAGGCGCGAATATTGGCCACCAAGACCAATTTTCCAAAAGATTGCTAGTTTTAATATAAATAAGAATAAATAAAAAAAAAATATTTTTATATAAATTTATATTTTTTAGCATTAAAAATTTTTGTTTTTGTATTATTTTATAAAATGGGGGGGGGGGAGGCGTCATAAGATTAAATATTTTTAAGGGAGGCGCGGTAACATAAAGTTTGGAAACCACTGATATAGACCATTCGATATAACAATTTGCCGGGAAAATATTCTGTGCGACCAGTCACACCAAATTTTTTATTTAAGAGATTTTTATTAATTTTCGTCTAACTTAATTAATCTTTCGTTTGATTTTAAAGATAATATTCATTCTCAGTCACCCTTTCTGTATAAATTATTATTTGTTTGTGTAAACATATGTAAATAAGTGGTTTATAGGATATTGATATTTGAAAGATATTGTATAATATTCGGCGATAATTAGAATATGTGGTGACAGCCAATATATGTATTAAGATAAGATAAGATATTGATTGGACATCGCAAGAGTTAAAATCACCCTTCCCGCTTTCTGGCTGGATTTTAGAATCGGGGAAATTTTTATACTCTAGCTTCTTTTTACTTTCTCTTACCTATGTATATATGTAATATATATATTGCAATATATAGAGAGAAAGTATTGGATTCATGTCAAAAATTAGATGTCGAGATTTTGATGGATATACACGTTTTGAGGCCCCCTGAATCCACATGGTCTGTCTGTATTCAATTTAAAGCATGAAGGAATGGAGCTAGGAGGTTGAAATTTTGTATTTAAGTTAAACACCCCTCTGAGGCGTGAAAATAAGCTTTTTATTAGAATCAGCAAAATAGTACTGGTACTTTACTGATGCACTTTTTTAGTTTTTTTCGATTTTCTCAAAATTCACTCCAAGGATTTTGATTAAAATTCAAGAATCAATTATTTTTTAGATGCTCTTTAAAATGTATATTCTCATTTTGCCATTGAAATCTTCTAAAGACCACTTTCCTCTTGTACTTCATAGAAAAGATAGGAGAAATGGTTGTCATGGTAACAATTGTCTGTTTGTCTGTCTGGGTTCAATTTAAAGCATGAAGGAATTTAGATAAGAGACTGAAATTTTATATTTAAGTTACGCACCCTCCTGGAGCGTGAAAATAAGCTTTTAAACAAAATCGGCCAAAGAGTACTAGTACTTTACTGATGTACTATTTCAGCTATTTTCAATTTTCTCAAAATTCGCTTCAACGATTTTGATTAAAATTCAAAAATCAATTATTTTTTAGATGCTCTTTGACATGTATATTCTCATTTTGCTATTGAAATCTTCTAAAGACCACTTTACTCTTGTACTCCATAGAAAAGATAGGAGAAATTGTTGCCATGGTAACAAAATATAAATATTTTCCCATACTTATGAATTTTACATCTTGAATTCTAATATATCGGCGCAAACTAAATATATGTCGAGGCGAAAAATCTGGTGTAACAAGCACAGAACACTACTTTCTCTTAACTTCGGTAATCGAAAGTTGTGTGCTGTACTTGTCACACCAGATTTTTTTTTAATTAAAAAATAGTAGCTATAATGATTTAATAAATTATTCATTACAGAAAAAGACCAATTTTAATTATTTCAATTCTTGTATAATTCAGATCATTAATAAACAATTAAAGAATTGGAATACATTACACTCTAACCTGTTGTTTCTAAATCCCACGCGAGTCCAATTCACGAAAAGCCGGTGCTAACTTATTTCAAACGAAAATTGTTTTTTTACAATTTCTAGTGCATTTTTTTAATCCTTAAAACTAGTTATAAAATGACACCTCTTCCTTTCACATATAAATTAATTTAATATACATTTTTTAAAGTTGCATTGCTTTTCTATATTAAAAAAAATTCCTTTCACATTTACATAATATCAATAAATTCCTTAATACGCCTAATGTCTTAGAAAAAAATCTCGTTTAAGACGGTTTAAAAGTCTGATGTTATTCATTAGAATAAATTAAAAATTTTTTAAAAAATCGACTATATAGATTAAATTGGCATAAATAAATAAATTATATTTATTTTATTGATTTAGAATTTATCAACATCCCTCAGACTCGGTTAAAATGAGCAGAACATTGTATAATCTCTTGAGACCACGTTCTCTTATGGCACTATTCATTAAGTGTCTGGTAAATCTGAAATAAAAAAATTGCATAAATAGATAGATCTAAAAAATATAATTAAATTATCTATTATTTTCTCTTATATATGTAATATATGAGAAAGTATAGCGATCATGTCATAAATTCGATGTCGAAATTTTGATGGAAATATATGTTTTGAGGTTCCCTGAGTCCAAACAAGTGGGTCCCTCAAATTGGTCTGTGTCTATCTGTCTGTATGAACAATGGGTGGAGATAGGCGGAAACGCCCAAGGGCCACTAGTGAATGTGTGAGATAGTCTGTATGTGTCTGTGTGAACAATTTTAAGCATGATGGAAATTAGCTACGAGGTTGAAATTTTATATTTAATTTTGGCACCCTCCCCCCCCTGAGTTTTGAAAATAAGTTTTTTTTATTAAAATCGGATACTTTACTGTAGTACTTTTTCACTTTTTTTGATTTTCTCAAAATTTACTCTAACGATTTTGATTAAGATTCATAAATCAACTATTTTAGATGAATTTAATAGGAGAATTATTTGCATTTGCCCCCCCCCCCCAAGGGCTCTGATTTTTTAAAAATCTTATATTATTCTAAATAAAATCTTTCAAATATATAGAAGTATACAAACTGTACAAAATTAAACAATTAATAAAATTAAATATATTATATTTAGGCCATATTTGAGTACCTGTAAGTAAATTTTAAGAAAAAAATGTTTGCCCCCCTCCCCCAAGAAAAAGTTAAAATGAAGTCAGTGCTTGAATTTAATTCTCCTATTAAAGCATAATGTTTCAACTAGATCCAACGGTTATCAGTTTAAAATTAATTTTTTAGATCGTCTTCAAAAAGTATATTAGTAAAATTTTTCATGAAAATTCTTTTAAGTACACTTTTCTGATATATTTCCGATTTTTCAAATTCATTTTCCGGCTCTCCCTTCCATAGAACCAATAGGGATTTTCACCTTTCGATTCAAAAGGGGGCCCTTCCTTGGAACTTTTTACATATTTAAAATTATGAAATTTTATATTTATTTATATTGTGTATAAAATATTCAAATATGAGATTAAAATTTTGAAAAATAACCAGAGTTTATTTCAAGCAGTCAACATTTAAAATACATAGAGCCTATGGAAATTTTGAATCAATTGACTTTTTTACTTATGAAACGCAAGTGACCAAGTTTGGAACTATGGGAAAGTAAATATTCTCAACACAAAAAATCTGAAGTACCGATCACAATAGATTTTTTTTATTTCTTAGGGTATAGAATATGTTAATTTCTATAATATAATTTATATAGAGCTCTAGGGCTAATAATGAATTTAAAAAAAAAAATTCATAGAATGCTAAATTTTAAAAATCTAATTATGTTTTCTTTTTATGTATTGTCCTTAAGAAATGGTGTAGATTAAACATTTGCAAATATAAAAATTTTAATTTTTTTTTTTAGGGGAAATCATAATAAAAAAAAAAATTCTCTCATTGGAATCACAAACATTATTCCTCTCCCTTGGTTGTAATATAATTATTTTTTATTTAAATAATTAACGTTTCCCATTTGCATAAAACATTCCCCCAAGCTCCCGCTCTTTTCTTCTCTCCAAAGATTTTATTCTACTTTAAAAAAAAAAAAAAAACACACTAAATAAATTATTCATAATTATTAAAAAGCTACATTTATGTATCAAAGATCTCATTTTTAGTGGAAATGTTTTTCTTTAAATAATTTCTCTTGGGAATTTGAAAATGATCAACTTTTTTTTTTTTATTTTATTTTTCTGATGAAAATTTTTAAAAGATGTCTCAAGGGAAACTCTAGAAAAATTTTTTGTTTAGTCAAGACTTTCTTTATAATAAACTTTCGACATTAAAAATAAATAAATAAAAACATGATTGCTTAGGCATAAAAAAAAATGTTATAATACTAATTTACATTTATTAAACCAACTCATTTAAGTGAAAAAAACTTCATTTAAAAAAAAAAATGACCTTCCCAAAATGAATTTTAAATGTAAATTAAAATGTTATTGGTCTCGAATAAATAATAAGTTATTACTTTTCAAACAAGCGATTGGCACTTGACCTCGTTCATCGAGAGCCTTCGTTCTTTCTCTTCAACTGTAAAAAAGAAAGTACTTTCATAAAGATATTCTAAAATTACTATGTATATTATTTTTACATAAAGATGACATTGATAGAATAAATTTTTTTTTTTTTTAGTTTTTTAAAGAAATCTCCTTTTTTATCTTATTTTAATAATTATTCTAAAAGCCAAAAAATTATATTTTGTTCTTGATTTCACTTACTGGAATAACAAACGACCAAATTCTATAACATTTTAATGATGAGAAAGGATGTGTTCGATGTTCAGATACCGAGTTTATCAATTTTACTTTCAGATATTACTTTCTCTTACAAATATATATAGTATTGGATTCAGGTGAAAAATTCACTGTCGAGATTTTGATTGAAATACACTTTTTCAGAGTCCAAAAAAAGTGAATACCTCAAATTGATCTGCCTGTCTTCAAAATAAAATAAGATGGAAATGAACTATGAGTTTGAAATTTAAGTTAGGTACAGTGAGCGCCACAATTAAGTCCCCACTTGATAGCTTTAGTTTTAAGTATATGGTATAGTACCCGTCATTCAATAAGTCCGTAGGATAAGTAAGAAAAAAACAAAATTTTGACAAAACTCGATTTTATTATTCAACATAGTTCGAGGGCGATACAACGAGTATAGCGATTTTCCAACTTTTCGATACCACTTTTATAGTATGATTTATCTTTCTCGTCAAAATAGTTTCAGTTTAGTCATCAGTTTCAGCTTTACTTCATCATTGGACTTAAATTTCTCCCCAGCAAGCATTCTCTTGAGATCTGAAAACAGGAACACAGGTTTCCACTGTATTTTTTTCATCAAAAAGCAATGCTTTATTAAAACTCGAAATTCACTTTTTTCCATTTTTTTTTTCAATAACAAAAGTTGCTTCACATAAAATTGTATAACTCTCGAAACAATAGTTAGATTGCTGTCAAATTTATACACGTATCATTTGAAGGTTAGTACTAAATAAAAATCATATGGAAAAAATTCTAGTAATCTATATGTCATCCTACGGACTTATTGAATGACCTGTTGTAAAGTGAAATAATTTTAATGACCGAAAACGTAAAACGTAAAATCTGGTACAGATGATTTTAATTTTACCTTTTAAAATTTAAAATTATTTCTCCATTTTCCATATAACTGTTACTATACCATATACTTAAGGCTAAAGCTATCAGGTGGGGATTTAATTGTGGCGCTCACTGTACCGTACTGTCGGAAACTAAACGAAATTATATGTCGACACCAAAAAATCTGGTGTGACCAGCATTAACCAAGCCAAAAGAAAGTTGTGTGCTGTGAGACTAGTCACGTCATATTTTTTTAAATTCAATTTTAAAAATGTGAGACATTTCGCAATTAAAATTTAATAGTTAGGTTTCAGTTTAAGTTAAATAACTATGACCTAATTTTAATATTACTTAAAATTAAAAATAGACATTGTGTATTTTCTTCTAAGATCAAAATAATTTTTAAGATCAAGGAAGTAAAAACGTTAAAACATATGAGAAAATTTCAAAACCATTCCTTCCTCTTAAGTTACCACCAAACCACTCGTTCATTCATATTTTGGTCCATTTTAAATTTTGTCACAGCTGCCGCAGTTGTTACAATCAATGAAGTGAGTTGCTTGCCAAGTCTTTCTTAAAATAGTTGTCACCCCGGAAGACATTTTACTGCAAATAACTGCAAACAAAAAAAAAAAAAAAAAAAACAACACTCTGATCAATGTTTTGTTGTACTAAACAAAATAAACACAATAATATCTAATACGGTAATTTATTTTTCATTTCTTATTATCATTTAATGTAGTAAAGTATTATTTATTCATTGAAATATTAGATCAATAAACGATAATACTAATTATAATATATGTAATATGAAATCGATCAAGAAACAATAATCTATCATCAGGAATTTCAAAGTTCTTTTTTTATTATAAAAAAATTTATTTAAAAAAAATATTTCTTTCACATAGGTATTTTTTTTTTATTAGACTATATTATAATAAAAAAATATATTTAGCATTGATAACTCATATTATAATCAATATTCCATCATTTTCTTTTATATCTATAATAAACAGAATTATCAAAGATAATTTATGTACAATAGATTACTTATTTCTCTTACTTATATATGTAATATATAGTGCGATAGTATTTCATACAGAAAAACTTAGCTGATGTCAGGGTTTACCTGCAGAAGTTGAAATAGAATTGGTAGAGGCTATAAAATAGGTGGTACAATTTAGGGGTATGAGGTACAAATAAGGCAAAAAAATAAAACTAATTGAACAATCTATCTTAAGAGATACAGGTTTGAGGGGCTTATTGTTGACATGCATTGTTAATATGAACTAACCACTTCGAATTAATTTTTATCACATATTGGTTTAGATAATTGGAGCTTAAGCGGTACAATATAGGCACACTTCCCTTATTTATATGTTCTTTAAAAAGTTTATAAGTAAAATTTTTCGTGAAAATTGTTTTAACTACACTTTACTGATCTGGAAGCATTCGTAGCTCAGGGCTATCTATGAAGCACAAGTGGTCAAGTTTGGAACTAAGTTGCTATGGCTAACAAAATATATCTCGACACAAAAAAATCTAGTGCGTTAAGTCACACCATATTTTTTAAAAATAATTTGGATGGAAAGTGGTGTAGGTTTTCCGTGAAACATATTTATAATAAAATTATTTACGAGAGTATAGGCCTATGTGAGGTTTCACAAAGTTATAAATGAAAGAAATATTGAATTTCTAACTCGATATATTTCGGACTATTAACCCATTTTCAGGAGTACAGTGAGGCACAATATTAAGTCCCACCCACGCGTTTTCTACTTGTGATTATTTCATTGTTTTTATAAAAGAAAATGAAAATCTTTATTGGGAATTTTCTAGGTTTGAACCATGAAAGTTTCCTTTAAAAAATATATAATATTTTTTTTAAAAATAATGAAATAATCACAAGTAGAAAACGCATCGGTGGGACTTTAATATTGTCCCTCACTGTACATGTGACTGAGTGAATAAAAGAGAATAGATGCTACCAGGCAGGCTTAGATAGGAGTGGGGGGAGGAGTTGGGGAAATTTGTGAATGTTTGCTTGAGACTAGGGTTGCCTCTTCTAGGAAGGGCTTTTAAGATTTTTTTTTATAAGTGAAATTTTCACTAAATACAAAATTTCAATTTGAAATTTAATCCTCTCAACATTCCAGATACCCCTACCACTGCTTTCTCTATAATTTTAATTTCGTCAGGAACAGAAACAAATCGTTGTTTGATTTTACATTATTTTGCTATTATTATTATTTTACTTGGCCATGGGCATAGCCCCCCGCCCTGGTTTGTCCTGAAAATTTTTTATCTATTAAAAACAAATAGATACTTTTCCTATTGGGAATTTTTTTTTAATGAGCTTATATAAGGAAAATAATTAATTATAATTATATTTAATAAATAATTAATAATCTATGTTTATTTTAATTGCAACCCCCCCCCCTCCTCTCGTCCTAACGAATGGTTGCCCCCCCCCCTAACAAGATGTCTGGCTACGCCCATGTCTATGGCCCTTTATTATTATTATTATTATTATTATTATTATTCCTTAAGATATAAATCTAAAATTATTTTTTTTTAATTAAAAATTTCTATAATCATCCCCATTTTTGTTAAACTTTCCCTTCTCTCTTATATTTCTCTTTTCCACCTTCTTCTTTTGTTAATATTTAGAAATAATCTTGATCATAAAAATACAAATTGAATAAAAATGGATTTTTGCAAATAGCAATACATTTGAAAAATATTTATTGCAATCTATTTTCCTTTTCTCATGAAAATATCATCTCTAAACATTCGTTGCATAATGAAAGATTTTCTGACGTTTTTTTTTTTTTTTTACAAGTGAATATTTATGACATTTTTGATAATCTACTTTCATTTTGCTTGATTTACTCTTTTTTTTTTTCTTTTTTTTAAAGCACATTCGCTAAAAGAAATTGAAAGATCTCACTTTTTACCTGTTTTTATTGCAAAACGTCGAAATGAATTTAGTAACGTTCTTAAAAAAAAAAAAAGAAAAAACTTTAATTATAATACAAAAAAAAAAAAAAAAAAAACTATTTCTGTTAAAACAAAAAATAATGAAATCCACAAAAGTAAAAATTTTTTATTATTTTTAAATCTAAATTAACATCCGTTTGTTAACTGACCAAAATGCTCAGTATGCGCCTCCGAATGATTTAAATAAAAACATTATTAATTAATTAGAAGCCTACCTGGGAAAAGCAGCTAGATAAAATAAAAAACTTTATATTTTGTTGCCGACGTTTCGAGAGCTTTTCGCCCTCATCCTCAAGGCACGCAAAAACGAGTGGGGCGAACTCTCGAAACGTCGGCAACAAAACAAAAGTTTTTTATTTTAACTAGCTGCTTTTCCCAGGAAGGCTCCTGTTCAATCTTATAATTAAATATCATCTTCAGCTATCCATTTCAAGAAATTATATTATTAAATTAATTAAAGAAATCAAATTTTTTTACAAATCCTAATAAAATTAGACACTTCCCCTATTTTTGTTAACCAAAGGAAGTATTGATGTCGTTTTATCAGAATTTAGAGGAATTTAACAAAAATTATTATAGAAGAACTTTTTTACCATAAATTATCTAGTGAAACTAAGGGCTGGTCGCTTCATTTCTAGTCAACTAGCAAATTTATCCGACCAATAGTAAATCATTAATATTGCAAACAAGAACATGCTTAACCTTCGAGTTAAAAAATAAGTTTTTTTTTTTACATATAATTAACTATCTGATGTATAAGAAACGTTTTGTTAAGTTAGCAACTAAATAAAGGCATCATTTATTAAAATTATTAGAAACAAAAATTAAAATTAATTAAAATAATTAATTAAATCTAATTAATTTTTTAACAAACATTTAAAAAATAAATAAACAAGGCTTGTCTTTCTAATTTCATCCCTTAGTTAAGCATTATACGAAATTTTGATATTAGATAACAAATTACGATCTGTTATTTAATCTTATGATTAGCTTAATTAGATGAAAAAGGCTACAAAATCATAGTCAACTAGCTTTTACGAGAGATAGCTAGTTAATTAAAAGTGAATCAACCAGCCCTAAGAGGCTAATGTAATCTATAAAAAAGAAATAGACACTATAATGGTGAGGCTATTTAAAAAGCATATATGTAAAATTTATTGTTTGAAATACATTTTACTGATGTAGTATTAACGATTTTAAATTCCTTTTCCAGCTCTTCCTTCCATAGAGCCAAAGTTAAATCCCTATGGAGATTTGCATATAAATTTCGATTCAAAAGGGGGTCCCCTTTGGAACTTTTTACACATTTTAAAAAATCTTTTCCAATTCTTAAGAAATTTTGTATTTTTTTAGGATTCTCTATTGTCTATAAAATATCCAAATATAATATTAAAATTTTAAAGAATAACTATAATTTATATCAAGTAGTCAATATTTAAAATACATAGAGCCTATGGAAATTTTGAATCAATTGACTTTTTACTTTTTTTTTTTTATATATATAAAACGAAAGTGGCGAAGTTTGGAACTAAGTTGCTATGGCAAACTAATATATATCTCGAAACAAAAAAATCTGCTGTGCGACTAGTCACACCAGATTTTTTTTAACTCGAATACAATAATAATACAAGAAATTCTTTTCATATCAAAGAATTTTTTTTTTAAGGATATCAAATGAAATTTTTAGATATAAAGATGTATAAAAAAAAATAAATTTTAATTGAATATATATTAAAGTTTGTGTATCCTCATGGATGTATGTGTGGCCCTCTGGTTTTCATTATATTTTATTGCAATAAAGTCACAAAAAAAAAAAGATTTAGTATTCGTTAAAAACAATTAAAGATAAACCAAAACGAGCATACCCTATACATGTATAATATTAAATAATTTATTTCTAAAATAAAAGTTTGATAAGACCAGCCTTTTTTTTATGATTATAAAACACGATTGAGACTAAAATATTATTTCTAAAATAAAAACAAAATATTTTTAACAACTAATGGATTAACTAATTAAAATAAACTAAGGGCTTAAATTAAATTTAAACATTTAAATTAAAACAAAATGACTCGTGACGGACTATTATTATGTTAATAAATAAATAACAAATTCACAACTGTTTATAATTAAAGAAAAACAAAACCATCAGATTTTTTGAACAAACAAATAAATAAAAAATATATATATATATATATATATATATATATATATATATATATATATATACCTAGTATACAGGGGTTGGACAAAATAATATGAACCTCGGACATATAAACAATATTTATGTGTTGAACCATTTACTTGTAGAAATTTTTACACTTGGGTGCTTTAGTGGGTACTCTAGGATGTCTATCCTGTGCTAACTTAATGGAAGGGGGTGCAAAAACCTCAAAATGTGTGTTCTTTTTTCAGTTTATATATAGCTTATATCCAAACTAAGCATATTTTGTGCTTATAAAGTTATAGAGCATTCAATTTTCTAAAATTCTTTTGATAAAATGAATTTCCAGAAGCAATATTAACCGAGATACGGCCGATCGAAATTTCTATTTGTTTTATATTTCGAGAAACTTTGTCTAACTTTGTAGTAGAAGGAGATTTAAAAGAGTCAGTTCTGACTTTTCGGTCCTGTTTAGGGCCATTCTCAGAGCATTAGGGTGTTTAGGATGGCCCTAAACAGGACAGAAATACCCTCAGTGCTGACGTTTCGGTCCTGTTCAGGGCCATCCTCAGAGCATTAGGGTATTTAGGATGGCCCTAAACAGGACAGAAACGTCAGCACTGAGAGTTCTGTTTAGGGCCATCCTCAGAGCATTAGGGTGTTTAGGATAGCCCTAAACAGGACCGAAACTTCAGCACTGAGGGTATAATAAAAGAAAATATTATTAGCTGCTCTCTCTTTTTATTCCCCTTCTACTACATCAATATATAAAAAACTTCCAATACTAAATTTGATCGGCCGTATTTCTATTAATATTGGGTCTACAAATTCGTTTTATCAACCAAATTTTAGCAAATTTAATGTTCTATAAATTTGTATTGTACTATGTCTAATCCCTGTAATATTATACGTTTGCATTTAATTAATTTTTTAGTAAAATATTTTCTTAGTAGAATTATTATTTTCGATAATTCACATACGAATGTCTCCTAGTCCAATATTTTTTTTTTTTTTTTAAGTAAAGCTGGTCCGTTCTGTTTTTGATTTGTTACATCTTATAAATTGGAATGATAGTTTAAAAAGACGATCGTGACAAAAATAGGCAAGATTTCAAAAGTAGAGATTCACTCGAATTGAGAAAATTCGACACCCGTTTTGGAAATATCGAGATTTGAAAAAGAGAAATGATCTTTTTTTGAGACGAGAACGTGAAATCCTCGTCACACCTCATCTTAGGGAATCACTATTCAAAGCGATAAAAAATATTGCAGTCGATTTCTGTCTACTTAAAGAGTGGGGGCGGCCCAAACGAAATCGTCAGCCAGTTTTATTTAAGATAAAATAAACTTGGATTATAATATCTAAAATTCTCTTTTTTTAAACAGATAACTAAGTCTCAGTTGCTTCACTTAACTAGCTATCCCTCGGATAAGTTAGTTGACTATGATTTTCAAATCTTTTCACATCTAATTAACCTAATCATATGATTAAATAAGAGCCCAGATCGTTGTTAACTAGCTGAGACCCAAAGTTCGGTATAAAGGATGAAATAAGAAACACAAATACACAAATTTTTCAATAAATATTAAAAAATAAAATATAACTAACTACGCCTATACTAAATTTTTCTTTTTCCTTTGTTTCAGGTAAGCTGCAATTTTTCTGCTGTTTCTTACTCATCTGAGGTAACAATAATTTTTTAAATACAATTTCCGTAGACTTTTATCTTTTCAATTATGTTATACTTATTTATCATTCTTATTACAAAATGATTCATTACGGTTAATAAAGAGCGCACACTTGTAAAACATAGGGTAAAGAGGGAAAAAAAAAATATGTACACAGAAATAAAACCAAGTGACTTAAACTCGACTTCAAAACCTTCTTTTGAATTTAATCCACTGCTCCCCCCTCCATGTTTTTTATTTTATTTGAAGGGGGAAATATCAAAACATTTTAGACCTTAAAAAACATTCCAATTTAAAAGGATATTTGTGATTTTTTTAAAATCTTTTTCCAAACCAGTTTTGATTACTCTGATTATCTTATAATATTGCAATGAATTATGATTAGCTTTAAGATGTATAAATCAGTCTGATTGCGGTTTGATTGATTTGATGTTGTGGGCCTTCTCTACACTGCGAACTTATAGATCTATTGTGCTTCCCTTATACTCTCCTGGTCTAAGCCTCTGGAGAGGATCAATCTTGGAATGGTTCATGCCCATCCCTCAGCCCCTGATTTCCTGTAACTGAAGAGGATTATATTCCCATTGCTCCAGTAGAGACGCTCGACTTTTGCTCGAACTCAAGTACAATTTTAGCCCCAGTTTCCGATGAGACCTGATTGATTTAAAACATTGTCTACAAATTAAATGTTGTTAATGTCTAATTATTGTTTGGTATTAACTCCATTGTGTCATCTTCTTCTTGTACACTTTGAAACGATACCCTGAAATTTTTTTTCTTTTATTTTAAACATAGTTTTAACATTTTATTTTAGTTTTTACATTTCTTAGTTCTTTAACCCTCTCCAGGGGCAAGTACAGATGCAGTAATTAAAGAGAGCCTTTTGATGCCAAATGCCGAAAGGGAGACGTTTCGGACAAAATTTTATTTTTCCTTGTTGGCTTATAAACTATTTAGGCACAAAGCTGTCATTGTTGTTGTGGCACGAATTTCTGCACATGTATATTTTTTTTTTTTTATAAAAACCAGCGAATGTCAATTTTTCGTGAGAGTCTATAAGATAATATACATGTACACAAATTCGTGCCACAACAACAATGACAACTTTGTGCCTAATTAGTTTATAATCCAACGAGGACTGAGGATGGATTTTGTCCGAAACGTCTCCTTTTCGGCATTTGGCATCCAAAGACTCTCTTTATTTGCTGTACCTGTACTTGCTCTTTTCCATTCCATAACATCAACAGCAACTTCTCTTCAACTTATAAATAACTTTTGTATTATTAAAAATCATTATATTAATATTTTGTCTGTTCAAAGGGGATGGGAGCCAGATCCCCGCCTCCCCCCGTTAGTGATAACAAGGACGAGTTGTAAAGAGTAGTTCTTCTTTTTACAAGTTTTTTTCTTATTTAGATTATCAACAAAATTCTCCTCTATCTTCTCAGTTTTCATCTTACAAAAATACGTCTATTACTGCAACAACACCCACACATCTTAAAGAATCGTTAAAAAAGTTTGCTAGTCTCCTTCCTCCTATCATCATACCCCAAAACACCTTCCAATTTCTATCCAAAAAGCTTTATAGTTTCAAACTTGAGCAGATGACTTGTTTTATTGAAGGGGGAACTCATAAAAAAGAGTGACGTCCCTACCATTGACGATCTAAATAAATAAGAGTTAAGTCTTATTAAGTTTTTCAAAGTGACACAAGCAGATTGCCAAATTCCTTTTCTCCATGTTTTTTTTTTCCGAATCAGTTAACTTCTTGATATACCTCCCACGAAACTTGCTTAAAACTTATTCAACGATAAATGAAAAAAAACTCGATACTAAAAGTATAACAAAATTATTATCACACTAATCTATTTGATGTTTACATTTTACTTTATGTCCAATAAATTTTTAAATAAATAAAAATCTCACGTTTCCTTCTCTAATTCTCTTTATCTTTTGGGGTAAAAAAAAAAATAAAATAAAATAAAGGCGACACTGAGTTCAAATCTGTGGATCCTTTGTTCAACTCCCGGCGGCACACCCTAACTTTTGTCGGTTATTATATTGCAAAAGTGTAGTGTCTGAATGTATAATTTATAATGAAGAAATAAAGGCAGCCAAAGCAAAATAAAAAAAAACAAACAAGAATGTCGACGTTTCGGCCGCCTCTTCCGGCCCTCATCAGGACAGGTGTTTTGTTTGCCTCCAGTTTAGAGGGGCTCTTGGTTGTGAGTGATGGTCAATCTTGAACCAGGAGTCATGTCAACTGACGAATGATTGCACCTATTTCAGGAGCTGCCCATCTAAGCTCGAAACTAACAAAATATGTTCCTGATGAAGGCCGGAAGAGGCAGCCGAAACGTCTATAAATAAATCAAAATAAAAAAGTTTTTTCTTTATATTCCTTTGGCTCTTTTATCTCCTCATTATAAAATAAATATATTTTGTAAAAGTGCGATGAACCTCGCGGGCCGCAAAAATGTTCAAGTTGACCTTTGGCGGGTTGACCATACCTCCATTAGACGGATTGATTATGAAAATTTAAATTTAATTTAAAGTGTTCAAGTAGCTTTAACTGAAGTGTTAAAGTGACGTTGATTATGAAACTGGCCAATATTTTAATTAATTTAATTTACTTAGGAGAAGAAAATCCGCAGCCAGTTATATTTCATTATTTTTATTCCATCATGTTGACGTTTCGATCCCGGTTGGGATCATCCTCAGAACACCCATTCTGTTCTGCATTTCTATTATCCCAACCGGGATCGAAACGACAACATGATGGAATAAAAATAATGAAATATAACTGGCTGCGGATTTTCTCTTTCTCATCTATCCTGATTGAACTTCTAGCTATAAGCCCTACGAAATTTACTTATTTCATTTTTACTTTCTCTTGCCTGTATGTATATGTTAATATACATATATATATATATATATTGATAAAGTATTGGGTTCATGTCAAAAATTCTATGTCGAGATTTTGATGGATCTTCACGTTTTGAGGTCCCCTGATTCCAAAAAAGTGGTTTTCGCGACATTGTCTGTTTGTCTGTCTGGGTTCAATTTAAAGCATGAAGAAATTGAGCTAGGAGGTTGAAATTTTATATTTAAGTTAGGCACCCTCCTGGAGCGTGAAAATAAGCTTTTAAACAAAATCGGCCAAAAAGTACTAGTAGCCCTTTACTGATATACTATCTCAGTTATTTTCAATTTTCTCAAAACTCGCTTCAACGATTTTGATTAAAATTCAAAAATCATTTATTTATTAGATGCTCTTTAAAATGTATATTCTCATTTTGCCATTGAAATATTCTGAAGACCACTTTACTGTTGTACATCATGGGAAAGATAGAGGTTGCCATGGTAACAAAATATTTTTCCATACTTATCAATTTCACATCTTGAATTCTAATATATCGACGGAAACTACCGTAAGCATATCTCGACACAAAACAATTTGGTGTGTCAAGCACAGAACCTAACTGTGCGACAGTCACACCAGCTTTTTTTTTAATTAACTTAACAATATCTGGGAAGGATGCTAATCAATTTTTTGTTTTATTAAATAGATATCTGGTCAATTTTGTGAAAAGACTAAAAAACAAAAGCCAGACAGACATTCATATTTATGAAGAGATTTTCAAAGGACGTAATTACAGCAAATCTGATTAATTGGTTCGAAATCTAAATCTGCGCACCTGTGAATCTTCTTATTGATTTTTATAATTAAATAAATTTCCCCTTCCCTTAGCCCTTCTCCTTTGTGGGCACATCCAGCCAGGACTTTGTCTCAACAACAAGGAATCCCTTGAAAATTCAATTATTCATATGATAGTCAAGTGTTTGAGCAGGAAAGCACATGGAAGGGTTTCATTTATTTGATAATCCGGATAAATTTCCAAGTCTTTTCACATATATCATTTAAAAAAAATTTTAAATGGAGTAATTCTAGTGTGAATTTTTTCAATTATCTTCCCTTTTGGGTATAGGCTGAAAAGTAAAATAAGTTATTAAGATAAAAAAAAAGTTTGGAGAGAATTAAATGAGAAAATAATAAAAAAAAGAGTCATCGATTAACAAATAATTGGAATAAAACCTTTATTTATTTATATTCTTTAACGAACCCCTTTTAATCGCGAAAAAACCTACAGGTGGAATTGTAATTACTCTACTTTTTTTTTTTTTTGGATTGTTTAAATGATAAGCCGCCATTTAATCAAAAATTAGTTTTCCATTTACATTTAAGTTAATCGTTCCTCTTTTTAGTTAGAAATCAAATCCTACTTTAATTAAAAATAAAATGGAGATCTTAATATATATATTTAAAAATGATTCTTCCGCCGGAACACAAATACTTTTTTAAATACTTTGCCTAATAATTAGTATTGATCACTTATAATGAAAAGTATTTATGAGATAGCAACACGACATATTAAATTTATAACGCTTTTTCTTTCTTTCCCTATTTATATTCACTCGTTAGAATATTTTTTCCATTTCGCGAAGTCTTCAGTCTTCTTGGTTAACGCCCATTTGACCATTTTATCGAGAGATTCCAAATTGTATTTTAGTCGTTCTCTTTATAGAAGAAATAAATTTCAATATAGCAGATAAATCGCTTTTACAAATCAGTTGACCGATTGTCTAAAATATGTCTGTCGGCTCATCTAAAAGTATATAAGCAAATATTTCTAAAAAAATTTGAATGAGTATCCTAAAAAGAGTGAAATTACTATTCCAGTTGATCGAGTTTCATAAAAGTTACATCTAAAGCTCGGATTATTATAATGAAAAAGAGGTATTCCAGTATAACGCGGCGCTTCTATAACAGGATATCGCTTTAACACGAGTTGATAATTTGACAATTACAGTTTATTTTTAAGTAACTTAATTTTTACTCTTTAAAATTCATTAAATAAATATGTTAAGAGCAATTTTATGACCCTAATTTTTGTGAAATTTTTCAATTACAGTCTTGCTCGAGAATGGAGTCATGAGCTTAGTCAACCAAACCATTATTTTTAAAATAAATAAATAATCATTTATTATTATTAGAATTTTTAATTATATACCACATTTTGTTATTAATTATTTATTAAAAATATAAATACTGTACAACTTTTTAACTTTTTTTCTGCAGTCGTTCTCACTAATGTGCACTTGCTACGACTCAAGTGAACTAATCTATAAGAAACCGTTACGCGCGTCTTATATACAACGACGTCAGCGCCATCTACAGTCATTCCTATGAAATTAGATACAAATTTTCGCGCCATCTACACTGATTCCCATGAAGTTAGACACAATCATCAAAGCTAGTGTTAACATAAAAAGCCTGATGTTACAATAAGTTTTTTTAAATTTGATTTTTTAACATAGATGGTACAAAATATTATTAAATTACTACAAAAAAATATACGCACATATATATACATAATACAATAATCAGACCTTAATATCTAATTAACATTTTTCTTATTTTGTTACAAAAAGTTTTTTGAATTTTATTTTTTTTAAATAGATGGTACAAAATATTATTATTAAATTATTAATATTATACGTTGTACAGTATTTATATTTTTAATAAATAATTAATAACAAAATTTGCTCTATAATAAAAAATCCCATAATAATAATACAAACCACTAATTTTTTAATAAACACAAATCATCTTTTTTTTTTAATGCAACTGAAGGGGAAAAGCTATTTTCAAGACAACAATTCTGATGGCTAAGCATTTCGGTTGCCTAAGCTCAGGGCTCCACTTTCGATCACATCAGGCTCTTGTGGCGTTGACTTTACTTGAAATAAGTACCTTAAAATTATAGAGATACAGAGCTTCGCTAGTACAATAATAAATTTCTTTGAGCTTGAAAAAAGGGGATCGAAAAACATCCCTATTTATTACATATAAAAAAAATATGCTTTCAAAAAGTCAAGGGCAGAAAAATCTCAAATCATCCCTCACTGTTGCAATATCTTTGGTGGGGGATGGGGATCGCAATCCGAATTGCTATTTTAGCAATGAGTAAAAGACGGGGGACGTTGGGGGTGAAAAATGTTTCATTAGCCTGAGTTCGATTTATCCAAGTCTCCTGCAAGATTGGTCTATAAATGACTATCATTAGACTAATGAATTGCTACAAGTATCAAGGGCCAGTTGGCGTGGGGCGCCGACAAAAAGAAAATCAAATTCGAGTCAATCGAGTGTGCAAGTTACAATCGTTAGCCGCCTCGATCGGGATTCATTATTGCTTCAAAGGAGATTTCCTCCTACTTTTTTTTTCCTTTCTACTTTTTTTTTTGACTCATGGCAAAAGTGACCTTAGATGGTTAAATAGATATTAAAAGAAAAAAGAGAGAGAGGGAGACTCACTGACGTTAGTAGAATTAGATTTACACTTATGTAAGTATTGTAGAAAAAAAAAAACATCCGCGTCGATGGGTATTTCCAAATCTTTCATTCATAAACGATCTTCGGTGAAATGAAGAAAAAAATATATAGCCTATGTTTTCAATGTATGATTTTGCAAGATTTATTTTTAATTTCATATTCTAACATCTGGACTTCCCTAATGAAGAGGAGAATTCAGAATATAACATTCAACTGTTACAAATATTCATAATACGTAAATGTTAATATATATAGAGAGAAAAGTATTGGATTCATGTCAAATATTCGATATCGAGATTTTGATAGATATACACGTTTTGAAGTCCCCTGAATCAAAAAAAGTGGTTTTCGCGACATCGTCTGTCTGTCTGTTAACAAAATATCTCAAGAACGAAAAGTGCTAGGAGGATGAAATTTTTTATTTAAGCTAAGCACCTCCCTGGCACGTGACATGAAGCTTTTGAACAAAATCCGTCAAAGAGTACTAGTACTTTACTGAAGTAATTTTTCTTTTTTTTTTCAATTTTCTCAAAATTCACTTTAACGATTTTGATTAAAATTCAAAAATCAATTATTTTTTAGATGCTCTTTAAAATGTATATTCTCATTTTGCTCTCAAAATTGTTTGAAGACCACTTTACTCTTGTACTTCATAGGAGAGATAGTAGAAATTGTTGCCGTGTCAACAAAATATAAATATTTTCCCATGTTTATAAATTTTATCATCTTGACTTCTAATAGTTTGTAGATGGCCGTAAGGATGATCAATTTAATTATAAGGACAGTCGGCCAAAAAATAAATACTTTTGCGTATTATCCAACTAATAAGATTGCTAGTTGACTAGAAGTGAAGCAACCCCTCTTACTGGCAAAAACTTATTTAAAAATTATTATAAATGTCGCAGGTTATCTTAGCAATTTATCATTACAAATAATAAGGGAAATGTATTTAATAAGATAACCTATATATACAGCATATTTTTAATATAATTTTTTAAATGAAGCATTAAATCGGAGAACAATGTAACGACTTTATAAAAGGATGTTAATAAAGCTTTATACAAATTACATTTTTAATATCTTTACTTGTTTATAAGCTCTAAACAAATTGTAATCGGGGATCAAATTTATTAAATTTAAGGTATCTAACATTCAAACAAATAATATACACATATATATATAAATTTAATACATTTTATTTTTTTAAAGTGTACTTATTATAATATTAATTAATATAATTAATATTTACTAAATAAAACAAACGAAAAAGATAGGGTGCCGCCTGGAGTCGAACCCCGGATTGACGATATGTACTCAGCATGCCCTACCACTGGACCACAACATCGCATTCGGCTATTTGACGGCCTTGTTGGCGGAGAAATTTGTGATTTCAAAATTGCGTCCAGTCTGTTTAAATTCAAATAATCGGATACGATGCTGTGGTCCAGTGGTAGGGCATGCTGAGCTGAGTACATATCGGCAGATCCCGGCGGCATCCCTATTTTGATTTTATAAATATTAATTATATGAATTTTCTTCACGGACCCTACCGCGATATACATAATTTCTTATTTATTAATATTAATGTTTTCTTTCCTCTTTTCTTATCATTTTCCATTATAAAGAAAGATCCGACTGTCCGTCTGTCTGTCACGCTCTGCTTGACCAACTTCCATTAATTTTGAAATGAAATTTCTCACTCTTATACCAGGTCATTCAATAAGTCCGTAGAATAAGTAAGAAAAAAACAAAATTTTGACAAAACTCGATATTATTATTCAACATAGTTGCCTTCGCAGGCGATACTACGAGTATAGCGATTTTCCAACTTTTCGATACCACTTTTATAGTACGATTTATCTTTCTCGTTAAAATAGGCATCAGTTTCAGCGATTACTTCATCATTGGACTTAAATTTCTTCCCAGCAAGCATTCTCTTGAGATCTGAAAACAGGATCAAACCATTGTTTGGTTTCCACTGTATTTTTTTTCATCAAAAAGCAATGCTTTATTAAAACTCGAAATTCACTTTTTTCCAATAACAAAAATTGCTTAACTTAAAATTCTATAACTCACGAATCAATAGTTAGATTGCTGTCAAATTTATACACGTATCGTTTGAAAGTTAGTACTAAATAAAAATCATATGGAAAAAATTCTAGTAACGACATCTATATGTCATCTTAGGGACTTATTGAATGACCTGTTAGATGACGTTATAGAGAGTCCAAGAAAAATATTTCTCGGGTCCCCATATTCTCAAATGATAAGGCTCCAGAATTTTTCCATAGGAAAACATTGGGTTCTATCTAGCTATATGAAAAATTGAAACTAATTAATTAATTTTAATAATGAAGTAATAACAATTGTTATATAATTAAGCAAGATTTGTACATTTATGTCGAAGATGGGCAGCGCGACTAATGCTCAAAATAATAGGCGAAATTAAAATTGATCTTCTCCTTTGGGGATGGACCTAATCAGTGGTGAAACATCGTTTTTAAGATAACAAATTGAATTATGGCCAGCGATTTACACGTGTAGACCTGGTTAGGTAACTTCCCGTGAAACGTGTTAGTGATCTTGTCATGAAATTATAAAAGGACATTCCCTTCCCCTGCCCCCTACTCTCCTGGGATGTTTCTCTCTCTACATAAACTGGAGCAGTCGTTATATTCTCAAAATGTCAGATATTCGATGATTAATCCAAACCCATCGAGACTTTTGAAAATTAATATCGTTCAATTTATGTCACGAAAACTATTGGTATTTATTACTTTCTCTTACCTCTTTATATGTAATATATAGAAAGAGAAAGTTTTGAATTCATGTCAAAAATTCGATGTCGGGATTCTGAAGAATATATGAGGTCCCTGAATCCAAAAAAAGTGGTTTTCGCGACATGGTCTGTGTGTGTGTCTGGGTTCAATTTAAAGCATGAAGGAATTGAGCTAGGAGGTTGAAATTTTATATTTAAGTTAGGCACCCCCGAGGGCGTGAAAATAAGCTTTTAATCAAAATCGGCCAAAGAGTACTAGTACTTTACTGATGCACTTTTTCAGTTTTTTTTTCGATTTTCTCAAAATCCGCTCGAACGATTTTGATTAAAATTCAAAAATCATTTATGTTTTAGATACTCTTTAAAAAGTATATTCTCATTTTGCCATTGAAATCTTCTGAAGACCACTTTACTCTTGTACTTCATAGGAAAGATAGGAAAATGGTTGCCATGGTAACAGAATATAAATATTTTCCCATGTTTATAAATTTTAAATCTTGAATTCAAATCTACCGTACTGTCGGAAACTAAATATATGTCCACACAAAACAATCTGGTGTGACAAGCACAGTACACAATTTCTCTTGCTGAAGTTGTATGCTGTGCGAACAGTCACACCAGATTTTTTTAATTATTAGAATCATAGGCCATTAATATTAATTAGTAGCCAATGTAATTTATATAAATTTTTATTTAGCGAGGCATTGAAGCGCCAGCTTTGTCCCCGACAAGTGTTTTTAATAATTTAATTAATAAATATGGCTATTATTAGATAGAATGATTATAATCGAGAGTGTGAAACGTTTGCCTATGGGGAGAAAAGTTTACATGAATAGAACAATTTATTTATTATTTAATCTACACCTTTATATCATTCAATATATATATATGTTGGGGGAGGGGGGGGGGTGGTCGAGTTGTTGTTAGTCTAATTACACAAATGATAAAAAAATATATACTGAAGTAATTTTTTAGCGGAATATAAAAAAGTGTAAAATCCAAAATTGGAAGGGGGGAAGATAATATAGAAATTCCTATTCATATATTTATTTTAGTAATTTTTTAGTGAAAAAAACTAGGCACAAAGGCTGACTGAGATTGCGACTAGTATTATGTGTGGTTCAAAGCCAAAGTGGACTAATTCCAAAAGTAAAGAATTTTCTTATTTTTCCCTTTTTTGGATAGTAAATTATGCTAGTTATTAAAATATTTGAAAAATCCAAAAATCTAAATATAAAATTTAAAATGTGTACCTATATAAAGTATAATTTAAATTCTTAATGTTTGCTGAGATGTTAAATAAATAAATGTTGTATATTTTAAGAGGAAGGCTTTAACTTTGATTCATTACAACGCTTTTATTAACTTGCTTTCCTGTTTTTTTCCGACAAATCTGTTTTTTGCTCAAAAGCGTAAAAATTGGACTTCACTTTTGCTCTGAACCCCTCATATATAGAGAGATTTTAAATTATTTTGTTGCATGTAGTTAAACTATTAATCCACCAAAGATTGAATATTAACTCGTATGAATTGTATATTAATATTATATTCGCACTAAGCTCGTTTGAATTTAATCAGATTTTGGAACCAACACAGAGAGAATTCACAAATTGTCTTAAAGATCTTAAAGAGTATAGGCAATAATCCGATTCAAATTATCCTTAAAACTAACGAGCGCACAAAATTGAATAAAATCAAATTTCATGTTATTATTATTAATAATTGAAATATTTTTTTTGTTTTTTATAACTGATTTAAATCTAGCTCTCTACCTATTAGTACAGGTTGCGGCAGCAAAACTTTCTTTTTTTCAAAATGCAATAAAAACCCATTTTATGAATCAGATTTTAAAAATTATTTTTATAATATAGGTACAATATCTAAAGTTTTGGAAATTATAAAGTTTTGTTTTAGACAGTTTTGAAAGTGCAGGTGTTTTGTCAGGTAGGTGACGCCCCCCCTCCCCCCCATTGTTCATACACTGAATAAGCCGATTTCTGGCGTTTGTCATGACTCTTACCAGCATATCAGTTGGTTGACACTTTCTTTCCGGATGTTGACCTCCAAGTCTTGTATGGATTCTTGGACGGTTGACATAAATGCGGAATTTCAAAAAATCACACGGTGCCAAGTTCTGGGAGCGGACTGGCCACTCCAAATCGCCTCTTATTGAGACGAGGCGTTCCGGTACTTAATTTTGTGGGGTTTTTTGTAATCCCGCTTTTAAATCAACCACCCAAGATCTGTAGGCCAACATCCGGGAACAATTGTCAACATACCTGCTCATATGCTGGTAAGAGTCATGACAAATGCCAGAAAAATCGCCACTCCAAATCGCCTCTTATTGAGATGAGGCGTTCCCGTACTTAATTTTGAGGGTTTTTTGTAATCCCGCGTTTATGTCAACCACCCAAGATCTGTAGGCCAACATCCGGGAAGAATTGTCAACATACCCGCTGATATGCTGGTAAAATTCATGACAAATTCCAGAAAATTCGCCACTTCAAATCGCCTCTTATTCTGGTACTTAATTTTGTGGGATTTTTTCGTAATCTCGCGTTTATGTCAACCACCCAAGATCTGTAGGCCAACATCCGGGAAGAATTGTCCAACATACCTGCTGATATGCTGACAAATGCCAGAAATCGGCTTATTCAGTGTAATAATGAGGGGCGTCACCTACCTGATATGATTTTCAAAACTGTGTAAAACAAAACTTTAGATATTGTACCTACATTATAAAAATAATGATTCACAAAATGGGTTTTATTGCGTTTTTGAAAAAAAAGGAAGTTATGCTGCAGCACTCTGTATATCCAGTATTTCGTTATAAACAGACAGACAGACTATATCAAAGACATCAAAAACTCGGCTGGTCGAATGTTTTTTTTTGTTGGGAATGAACTGAATGTTCCCTGAGAATCGAATTCAGATACCCGGCTTATCCTGTGCAAACGCTAGCTCTCAACTTTCCATAAATAGCAGAGTAAGCATAAATAAATTCAGTAATTTTTTTGCCATGGAAATCTGATTAGTTGGTGGATTTCCACTTAACGTCGTCTCCCCACCCCCTTTCAAAGAGTTCTCGCTCGCTCTCAACTTATCCACGAAAATAAAACCTACGAATCTGTCAGAACACACCTATCGAATTTTTTTTTTTTTTTTTTTTTTTTTTTTTTTTAACTCGATATTCAGATTTTTTTGTCAAAGACAAAACCCAGCATTCTCTAAAAATATTGACTAAATATTTATATATTTTTCATTAAACTTATTTATATATTTTAGGACACTACAG